>KZ505690.1:839298-1039739 GCA_002844005.1 Limosa lapponica baueri
TGGAACCTCAAAGCAGAAGTATATAAATAAATAAATAAATAAAAGTAAATAAAATAAGATAAAAGAACAGGTGAAAGACTAATGTGCCAACAGGTGAGAAATGGGTATTTTAAATGGCAATCTATGCCTTCACGACATCCCACAATTATTTCAGGAAGACTTTATTTGATCACAGGAAATTTGTTAGACCTGATGGCTGGTGTTCCAGGACTGACAGGTTTCTTAAAAAAAGATCAGACTGTGAAACAAGGGACACAGAACATAGAAGTTACTTAACTACTTTGAAAAATATGCGTCAGAAGTAGTCTGCATTGCTATTTGCACTTCAGTATAATAGTCTACTCTTTTAAATGCCAACTTGCACAAATGGCAATTGGATTGAAACTAGTTATGATAAAACAGAACGACACTAGCTGAGAAAAAATGCGTGGAAAATTACAAGTTCAGGTGTTTACATTTGGACACCTCTGTCCATAAATAAACTAGAAAATAAGTCTGTGTGTCTAGGTAGGAATTTTAAAAGTCTCTGTCAAAACTATGGGAGAAGTATGTCTTGGAATAAGGTCTGCAGCCTTAATCCCTTTATCATTGTGATCTATTGGAATGAGTTGTGGAGTATCACAACCCCCTAGTTTAGATGTAACCTTAAGCATAAAGAGAATACTCTCAGCTTTCAAGAGGAGTAAGCTGTCTAGCTCTAAGTTTACACAAAGGCCTAATTAGGAAACGCTGGTTTGTAGGCCATGTCCAGTGGTGACACTATATTATGCTGTCTGGATAGATTAGATTATGGACTAAGATATCTGATTCTCTTAAGTCTGACTAAGGGTTAATACCAGCAAATTTAGTTATAAAGGTGAAGAACCAGAAAATGTTATACAGACCTAAAGAGAAAAATACAGCAAAATTTATACATCCTCCAGTAAGGCTATGCTGGAAGGGATTTCAACAAATTCAGTGGAACCAATTTCCAGCAGGTTCATTTCCACGCCACCTTTGTCTCCCCTTCTTGTAGTCGTACAGCTGCACTCAGTGTGGGAAGGGAAGCTTGCTTTTTCTTCTCTGCCCCTTCAGGCTTTGAAACAGATATTCTCCCTCTCCCTGTGTTTGTGTGTAGATAGGTAGGGAAAAGGAAAGGAAAAAAAATCAGGATCAAGTCCTGCTGTCTCCCTCTCCTTGACCTGTAACTGATTAGGAGTCCTTTGCCACCACACACATGCCTCCCACTACTGTACATGAGTCATGAAGTTCATATACAAAAGAGTTACAGAAGGTATCAAGGTTTCTAGGTTATATGCAAATCCAGGTAGGATTTGCTGCTTTCTACAGTTTGATCCTGTTTCCCCCACAATCAAAAGCAAATGCCCGGTTTTGTGTTACCACATTAATAACAATATCTGTAGAACATGTACAGTGAAAATCCTATTCAAACTTTAGATTTATATAATAGAAGCTGTAAAGATACTTGAGGAACAAACAGTTTGTATTTTACAATACTAACTATTGATAATGATGAAGAATGACGTAACTTCAGGGGAATAAATAGAAAAAATTACTATATTATTTTTCATTAAGTAAAATCACTTGTAATTCTGAGATATGAGAAGGAAAAAATGGAGTGCCACTCATGCCTTTACTGTTTACTCCAGAATTATGCTAGACAAATATGACATTCTAATCTTTTTCTTAGCCATACTAAAGAAACTAAATATGTGTATTTATCAAATATATATACCTATATATCTCCAGGGACCTGGTGAGGTGAAAGGGTTAAATCATGTTTAACCAGAATGTATACTTAGTGTTCTTTATCTCCCTGGAACTTGTTAGTACTTTGAGGACCAATTCACTAAGAATGAATAATACCATGAATGACATCAGCTTCCGCCAACATGCAAGAGGTTACTATGGTAATGGAGAAAGTTTTTCACAGTACAAAACAAGTACCATACTTGATATATTAGCCAGCCAAAGAAAGCAGTCACATATAAACTACAGCATCTTTCTAATGAATAGCCATTTATGCAGCGTGCATGTTAGCAATTCTGCTGAGTTCCTCTGAACATCAAACTGTTGGCAGTTATATTGAAAAACTTGGCAGATTTACAAAAGTGTTAACATTTTGTTTTCAGCAGCTTGTTTTTTTTTTCTTTTGGAACCCATATCTTCAGCATATTCACAGAGTCTTTAGCCAATGCCAACCAGGAAGGTCTCTGATGTGAGCTTAAATGTACTGTATATGCACACTGAGAAGGCAGGATGTCCAAGCCATGAAAGTGACTCAAAATAGACTTTTTTTTTTTTTTTCTTTTGCACAAGAACAGATGGCTTCTTTGTTAGGTGACACTTTCTTTTTTATTTGCTCGCCACCTTTTCCATAAGAGTTTAATCCACAAAACAATGCAGCATATTTACTACAATGCAGAAGCCAGAAAATCTTGAAACCTTAAAATCATATCAGTGCACATATATATATGTGTGTCTCTGTGTGTTTAATTCTTTACTGGGCTAAAGCCAGCACCAAACCAAACCACATCAATATCCTCTTGTGACAAAAAAAAAAAAATAAAAAAAATAAAACATTCAAAATAGAGGCAAGATATTATTTCCTTGTTCCTTCCATTTCTCAAAAGAAAAACAGTGATGACTTCATTTGGATGTGGTCCTATCAACTGTCCTTTCTCTATTGCAGGGGATGCTGAGAGATGGGGGAAAAAGGAAATCTGAGAGTTACAGACCATGGATTCTAAGAGTCTGCTGCAGATAACTCCGGGGTTTGCTACTTATGTAGATTATTGTAAACTTTGTGCCAAAGGACTTGGATAACAACTGAAGAGATCTTCTTCAAGGCACTTCTATGCTTCTTCACTGCATTTCCCTTGCCAAAGATGAAGGAGTGAATAAAACCCAAAGGAATATCTTTAAACTAAGTGAACTTTCATGCAATAAAACATTCCTGCATTCCAGAAAAAAAAGGAGTAACTGTTCTTGAATTCTGTCTTCTGCCACCTATGTAGTACATTTTGGCTGCAGAAGCTGCCAGATATATGTATTTAAAATGCTGCCAAAATGAAACTTCACTTTCCAAGTCTTTCTGTGTATGATCATCCCATCATTCAGCCTGCCATTGTTTTCATAAGCATGAAAGATTTTTCCAATTCCACATCTGCATTTCTCATCAACCTTTCAAGTAAGATTTTAAAATGGATTTTAAATATAAACCACCATTGATCTGAAGAGTTTGGGTTTTTCTAATATAAATTAATGTCTTCCTAATGTCAGAATCAGAAGAATATTTCCTATTCTAAAATTTGAATCCTGTCAGCTCTGTATTTTCTGCTACAGAATTTTCTAAGGCACATTCTATACTGGATATCTGAACTACATATTTTGAGACTTTTTTTTTGGTAGTGTTTTCACAATTCAGTTTCTTCTCTGTTGTCTCATCTGTTACAATATAATTAGTACAGTGATTATGATTAGTATTTTTTCTTTCAAATATTGACAAAAGGGTAAACGAGCGCCGGAAAAGCAGGAAAAATTTCTCCTTTTTCCTCCTTTTTCTTTGAAATCCTATTCTTTTTTTTTTTTAACAGCTTTTTTTTATCATTTCTAAGATATTTTATACTTAATTGCCGTTCTGTAAGTGCAAAGCTGTGGCAATTAGGAGTTTTTGGAAATGGAGGAGACAGCAGCAGCACAGGTTATGCGTGTTGACCTGAGACCTGCAGCCCAACCGGCCTCAATGGGCTAGCACAACACTGGAGTAGAGCACAGCCCATTTTCCAGAGCATGAGTGGTCTCCCTTATGTTGGCAGCACATTTTAGGGCCAGGGCTAGGTATTTTTAGGTGCTGCAATAAAAATCACAGAAGATTATTTGGGAAGTACTTTTCCATACAACTCATGCAACTAACCTGTATTTTAACAAATGCATTTTTTTGTGACACCTTTTGTGTCTCAGCCAGGAGCAAAACCAGGTTTCTACTTTATATCAAGTTGTTTAATGCCCCTGTGATAACATAATCTCAAAAAGAGCAGTAGTTTTCATTGAAGAAAAGAATAAAACAACAGTGCTTATTAAAGTATTGAAAGTACTGCCACCACATAGTATTCCTGAGAGGACCTGATCTGCCCTTTTACGAAATGAACCTTGTTAGGTCTGGAGTCTTAAAAGTGTTTAGATATCTGTCTTCTTTTAAGTGTACACTGCCTTAGTTGTGATATTCAGCTGCTGCCCCACAGGAACCTAACTAACTAGGAGGATTTAGACCGCTTTCAAACTACTCACCACTTACATTAATCACTGAGTTTATTTCTTTCCCTTGGATGTACAGGGAAGCAGCACCTGACAGCCCTGGGGTGTAGGCATTGAACACTGCTTCTGTGTCCTGAATGCTATCCTGGTTGTGAGGTTAGAAAGCTGGAGCAGATGAACTGGCCCCAACCTTGGACCTACAGATCCAAGATCTGAAATTGATCTACAGATTTCAATTTCAGTGGGATATCTGTTGAGCTGCAAGATGCATTTTATAGACATGACAAAATCAAGACATGAAATTTCATGCTCTGCTTCACAACTTTCAGTAGGTTAAGTACAAAAATTTACAGCTGTTGAATAGAGTACCTGGCACTGAAAATAGTTATTCACCAACAGTTGCCACACAGTATTATGAAGGATAAGTTATTTTATCATTTTCCTATTCTTTGAAGAATGTTGACAGTAATTTTAGTTTCATTTGGCAGCAATTTGATTTCTTTGTTGTATTTATACAGAACGAAACAAAATGGACTGAAATAATAACTCAAGCTTAAAGACTGTTCCAACAAAGAATACAAAGAAGAGTTCCTCATGCTCCATCATTCTTCCCTGCCGTGCTGGTTATCTCTCACTGGCACTATTTGTAATAGCTGGTTTTCTGGCTTAAAGCCTAAAATGCAATCTTCCCTACTTTATTTAAAATCAAAGATAGACCTCAAATTTTTTCAGATTTATCTAAGTTGGGTCCACTGCAAAAATAAAAGTGTTTCAGATTTTCTACATCCCATTGCTTAGGACTGATACAGTTAAAAAAATTAAAAAAAAAAATATATACAGATACCTGTATTTTTTAAAAAAGTATTGAAATACTGTCTGATATATAGACAATTGTAATTATACTACCAAGAGCTACCATAACATTTTATAGCATTTAACAAGACAAGTTCAAAACAGTGTGACTCTGCCTCTACTCTAACAGAATGCAAATGAATGAGCAGAGGAAGTAATAGTATCAAATACCACATCATTTTTCTTGTTCTCTCATCATCTTTGCCAACATGAATTATTTATGTTGGCTGAGCAAGTAGAATCAGTCTCATTCACAACTACGCACAGGTGACAAAATGTAACAGTGATAATGATGATAATCTCTTATTGCCCTCGGTTATTTTTCTACTACCGCTTCCAGTTATGAACCTGCATTTTTGAGTCTGCTCTTGCTTCATTTCCATAGCATAAGACATCTGATCTGGAAAAGTGGCTTAGTAGATTTTTTGGGTGCTGGGAATCCTGGGGCAGTTTTCAATTTGGCCAGTTGAGGCCACCACAATTTTCTCATCCCTCAACTCTCTCACACACCTACAGAAACAGTCCTTTGATGACTACAGAATTTGGTGTAGCATGGACACTGCTCTAAGCTAACTAGGGAAGTGATTATCCTAGGCCTGGAATTTCAAAGATGATTTTGAGTCATCTTTGACTCCCCTTACCCTGCTCTAGCTATTATCCTTCACCTGCAAGCAGCTGATTTACATCTGCTGTTCGGATGCTTATGTCCCTACCATTGCATTAAAGACCTCAAAATCACAACACATTCACAACCTATTTCACTCATGCCTGTTATATTATCTGTGTATCTCACTCCTCCTGCTCACAGTCCCTTCTTTCCACCCTAACGCAAGAAGTGCAACTGCATATTTAAGACATACACACAAACGCATACAGACCTCAAATATTGTTGTCTTGTTTCTGAATCCACTTTTCTACTTGAAGTGCTTCACAAATGAGGTGACTTGACATTACATGAACTGACATTAGATGAACAAGATGTCATGTAAGTGAATAGCTGTGGAGAAGGAGAGACAACAGACACTGGCTGTGAAATCTCACAGTATTTCATACAGAGTTTGTGCCTCCAGCAGAAGACAAATCATTGTGTATTAGAGCATCAGAGAGGAAAGCAAAGATGAATGTGGGAATCAGTTTCTGAATGTGTCTTGAGACCAGTGCTTATCTTATAAGTAATGCACAGCAGGCGAGATGGATACGTTCTGCAACTGCTAGGCAGAGAGCAGAGCTTTGAATGGACTCCAAACTAGGAAGGGCTTAATCTTGAAAGGTTGGCACTTGGGTGTTCAACAGAGCAGAGTTTTAAGAAAATGCAAAAGGCAGACCAGAAAGGAAAAAAGACAAACAAGCAGTGTAGAAGTGGTGGTGGGAAGAGCTGGAGAGCAAAGATGGCTGGGAAGGAGAAAGGGACCTGCCCTTCTCAGGAACAATCAGGAGACAAATCCTGGTCTTTCTAACCTGACTTTTAGTCTTGCTTATTAGTTTTAAAATTGTTGTCCTTATACCACTTCATGATGTCTCATTGGAAGTGGCCATTCCTACTCAAAATTTCATGAGAGCTGTATCTTTTTTGTCCATTTCCACTCTACCTGAATTTTGAGATATTCTTGATGAGGTTTCTCTTTTTATTTGTAGAGTTGCCTTGGGCTGCCGAATGACACCCACAAAACAGGAGCAATCTGGTGCTGAAGCTTTTAAAGCATGTCTTTTCTGATTTACTTATTACATTTACTTTTACATTTTGCTGCAGGAAAATGGCAGATTGTTTGGTCAGGAATAAAAAGCAGGTTTAGTAAGCAAATAACAGAGGACTTGGAAGCCACATCCCACAGGGCTGTCTGAGTGCCAGACTCTGGCAAAGAGCTTGCTGCTGCATGGTACTGCATCTTTGCCCTAGTCTGACTTTTAAATAGGATTTATTTGCCAACTTCCAGGTTATAATGAAACACGTAGGAAAGCAAGCTCATGTTTTAGTATTTGAGATTTAAGCTCAAGCAATAACAGAAAAGACTAGTCTGTGATTCTTTCCCTCCCCCCAGGTATAAGAGAGAGAGAGAAAGAGAATTGACAAAACTGACAAAAATACCCAGAAGGGACATAATTCTGAATATGTCCCTGCTAGCTTATATCTCCAGAAAAATTCCCCTGGTTAGCTAGCCTGACCTCCTGGATTGGAACGTTTTGAAAAACTGATGTTTCAGTTTAGTAGATAAAGCAAAATATCGGAGAAAAATTCAATTCTGACATGACCTTTTTTCCCCTTATTTTCCTACTCATAAAGAGATTTTAAGATTTCACTGTCTGTGAATTTTTCCATTCAAATGAAAGCAAGAATTTTGTGGTTTGAGGCCTGGTTCTGGGAGACCCAGCTTCAATACTTCCTTTGTCTGAGGGAATTTAAATTTGTATTTGCAACTGAGGATCCAAGTCATTAGAATAATGTCCATTCTTTCTATGTTGAAACCGCTTCTCTTTCTTTTTCCTCAGAGTGATTGGTGCTTCAGACTCACAAATTCCCCTTGTTCCGCTGACCACCTCTGACTACTGAAGATTGCATCAGGAATGGTGGTTCTTGTTAGAAATGGAAGAGTTAATGTGGCCTTCCCTTTCATAAAATGATTGAGCTTGACAGCATGGCTCACGAGATCACACGATCTAACCTCAGAAGTTAATCAACCACGTAACTAACTGCTGCCAAGTCCATGCCAGTTAGGATTGCATACATTCATGTCAAGAGGGTATCTGTGTGTTCCCGTCTGGAACAGTTACTTACACATTTACACCTAATTCAGATGAACCTCAGCAATAACACCAGGCTAAAATCAAGGGTGAATTTAAAAAACAGTATTAAGCACTTAGGGGTTACAACAGGACTCTGCCATACAGAGTCAACCACAGTTGAAGGAAAAGAAAGGAAAGCAGGAAGCCAAACTGAACATCTCCCAAAGAGGAGGCAAAAATGACCAGGTCAAAACACATGTTGGGGATGATTTTTAGCAGCTGGTTTCTACTTTCAGAATAGCCCAGAGTACTGCTTGCAAGAACCTTAAAATGATAGGGAACATATTTATTCTGATAATACATTTCTCAGATTTGTCACAGGGACATTCTAAGCTCTAGACCTATGCAAACCTGTTCAGACAGGTATCCGTGCCTAGCTATAAAAATCCAACCTTGCTGTATACTCTGCATAAGTTTCTCACACTTCCTGGGGCATATGCATCCACACAGGAAGGTGTGAAGGGCAAGGATTACAGTCACTTCCTGAAGGTCTGCATGTGAAGAACTAACAACTTGGCTGTGTTGTTAAGGATGTTATAAAACACTGTGCTCGCTACTGCTTCCTTAGTTGTACAAAGTAGCTGAAAAATCCAACAAAGCTGGAAAAAAACATTACGTGCTTGGGTGTCAGAGGCTGGCTTTGCAAGCAGAGCAGTAGGGTACATCTCAAAGTTTGGTTTACATTCCAAGTTCTGTGACAGGTTCTGCGAGATCAAGTCATTTCACCACTCTGCCTTGTGTCTCCGTGAGATGTGTAAAAGTTAGAAAATGGAATATTCATTACTGAGCTTATTTTTTCTTTTTTTTGTAACACCGCTGAGCACTGCTACTATATGTATAGCCACTATTATGTGCACATAAAAAGGGTTATACTTGTCCTACCAGAACATTAGTGTCTGATTATACCCTCTGGGGCTACCGCATTCCAAACAATTAATCAGATCCATAGTATCCAAATTGGTCAGGAAGGCTATAGACATTAAAAATGGGAGGTTTTTGGCCTGCAAGCAAGCAGAGGTCAACATGAACTCAGGAGACCTGTCAGCAGGCCACCCATTAACAAGGATTTCACCATTAATTATTTCCTCTCAATGCAAGACTGATGCAAGAAATAAAGAGCGGCTAACAGGGTTTAATGAGTTTATTTCATAAATGTAGATAAACTATTTCAGTTTGTGCTGTATTTGCATGTATTTTAAATCATTAAAAAATTAAGTGGAAAATATCAGAGTTGGAAAAGAAAAGGGTATATAGAAAAATAATTTAAACATACATAGATTTGATAGAATAGTAACAGAGATTTAAGACACTGACGTTCCATATTAACACGTCTTCATTGTATTAACAGTGCTAAAATGAATAGCTGTGCTATTTGTAGTGGCTTTAACGAAAAAGAATGATCATGTTAGCTCAGTCCCTGTGAATAATGTATGAGGTTGAATTCAACTTATTCACCTCATCTTGCATTCAGTCTAAAATCCCCACAAAATAAAAGGCTATATTTAGCATTAAGTAACAATTTCTTGTTTTAACTTCCATATCATTACTTCTGCACAGTTAGAGATTGGTTGGAAAATTGCATATAGAGTAGTTTTACATTTATTTGAATTTTCAGATGCAGTCTCAGTGTCAGATGGAGGCCAGTCTGGGAGTTTTTCTATTTTTCCCATTTAAATCTTTTAGGCACTCAATGCATTTTTAATAGGCCATAGAAGAATCAATTAAATCTTGTTATTTGGCCGCATTACAGGGTTATGCTCTTGTGGGTATCTAGCTAGTGTTAATTAACCAAGGAAGAAAGTATTTTGCACTTTAAAATGGTGTAAAATGCTAAGTTCACAAATTAGGATCTCACACAGTTTAGAACTGAAAAGAGTTATTAATAATAGCAATGCATTCATGAGTTATGATTTCCAGCTGAAGAAAGTTATGTGGAAAAGATGACTTCATTATCACCTCTATTTAAATCAACCTATTTTCACCATTTTATTCTCTTAAAGAAAACTATACTTTATAATAATTTTGAAAACCTTAATTACCTAGGACAGTAATGACCTTGGAGATACAAAGTCACCCACTCTCCCATAGCAGGCAGAAAGGTTCCTGAGGAAAATACCATGAGGCTCTGAGGAACCTTCCTAGCCCTGCTTATACTTGGAAAATCTACCTGCCCCTGTCCCAATTGGGCTGACAATGAAACTGTGTCTGAAATAAAACAGGGAAGATGGTCAGTAGTGGAACAGAAGACAGTCAGATCATTTCATTCATGCTGCTGTTTATAATTTTCCCAATCAACAGTGAAGGAGGGCAACAGCGGAGTTCTGTCATTCGGCCACATTGAGAAAATAGGGTTTACTAGAATTGCTGATGGTCACTTTTGGCTGCAGTGAGATTTAACAGTAGTAAAAGAGTAGAGAGGCGTTTTCATAGCAAACAAGGAGATACAGGGGACGGGGGAAGAACAATGAGCAAGGCAAATGGAGCTGAAAGGTGATGAGAACAGAATTAATGAAGGAAAATAGCAGTATGACATCCCCATTTCCCCCCGCTACCCATTTTCCCACTGCTAAGGAACAGCAACTTCTTACTCAATTACGCCTCCTGGAGAGAAACAGGAGGTTTACACATCTTTTATCAATCCCCTGACGAACGTATTCCAGGCATGGTGCTTCAGATTTCCTGTGTGAAAGTCCTTGCATAGCCAGAGGTTATTTGCCTTAGTCCTGCTACACCAATGTCTCCCTAGAAAAAAGAGATATTATCCCTTTCTCACAGTGGCCATCACAAACAGTACTCTGGTGTTGTAACATTGGTCAGAGGAGTACTGCAGGGCAATGTAGGCCTGAACAGCCAAAGGGGAAGGAAAGTAAAACCCAGAGAACAATCCAGTAAAAGGGCTCTGTGATCCTTAAAAGAAGGAGGACAATTGGTATATAGTTTAATATTTTTTGAAGGTAGTATAATGATTGATGATGATGTAATTAAATGTTGCACGTGATGCATGGTAGCACTCCCTTGACATTGCACCAGTTTTCAGTTTGCTGATGCTATTGTAACATTTTATGCAGCTATTTACTTTGCTTGTTGCTTTAGGCAGTCTGTATTATGTAAAAAAACCCAGTTCCTTCAAGGCAAAGTTTGAGGCAGTGAATAGTTGTTAGCAGTGGAATTTAGTTCAGAAGATATTCAACAACTATTTTTTTTTCTTGAAATTTATGTTTGGATTCAGCCTTCAGTCACTCCTGTTTCTCAGTACAGCCTTTGGTAAGTCCAGGAAAGATCCATTTGGGCTGAGTGCTATCATAAAAAAGTTTCCCTTCATGCTAATATGATGACTTTCTTTTTGTCCTTCTATTATAGAAGAAAAACAGTAGTTTCCTGGAACAACTAACATTCATTAAGGGATCCTGTCATTCATCAAGCACAAACACAAGCACAAACAATTTGCTAAGCCAAGCCCCGTCTATGGAAACAAATACATCCTCTGTATTTCTAAGGAGGCAGAGCACACGTTGTCATGTCTCAATAAGGAGCTGGATAAATATTGTAAAATATTGTTTCAGTAGAGCAGATGTTCCGACCATATTGACACCTACTAACAAACTCAGACCCCCTGGGGCAAGAAACTTTATTTACAATGGAACTGAATTATCTCTGAATGTGCGAGTAACATGCTACCTAAGGCAAAGAATAAGACTACTTTACATTTTTAAAAACACTAAACCAAACCCAAGTTCAGACCCACAATTCCCATGTGCTTGTACATCAGTTTCAGAAAACCAGAAACCATCTACTAGTTGTTAAAATAATTGTTATTTTGTGAACAAAAAGCTGATTAAGCATAGAAAAAGAATACAAATTGCAAACATTTTTAATTTTTTTAAAGCTATTGTTCTTTTTCTAGATATGTGGACCAAGTCCGATCTCAGCATTTTGTTTCGAGTAGCACATAGACTGTCATCTGAAAAGAAGCTCCAACAGAGGACAAAATAAGGTCTATCTAACCTAAATGGCATGTGTATTTTATTTCATATTAGGGATCAGCACAAAATTGCCCCAGGAGATCTCTCAGGGCTTTTCTAAATGATGATTTCCTAAGAATAGTTACAGTACTGTTATGCTATAATCTGCATTTCAGCCTGCTGTCTTTTAAAAAGGGACTCCTAGAATCACTCTGAAAGATTATTAGCATGAAACTGTTGGGATAGAGAAGGTGCAAAATTTTATATCAACTCCATGAGCACAGAGCCTACACTGCTGCTGAATCAGATTTTTGTGGTTTTCTTTTCCAAATACACAGACAGTTTACGGATTATAAAGATGAAAACAGGGAGTTATTTTATACAGAGAGGAAGTGATAGGGAATTTGGGCATTCTTATACCATAAATACAGCACAATTCTTAGTGAGGTCTAATTATTAGAAAAAGAAGCAGACAATATACATAAAATGATGACACTAAAAACAACGAGATGACAGAAAGGGTAAGCGAAATCTCAGTCTCAATCTAGAGAGTCAAAATGACACATCCAACATAAAATCCCCTAAATATTTTGTTTTCATGAAGATAATAAAGCCTAGAGAAAAATAAAGGACATATAAATAAAGTTTAGAGGCATCAATTCCCTGTTAAAATATTAAAGCCAGCTCATGTGCTGAACATTAATTTATTTTACTGGAAAGTCTATCCCTGATTCCTATATTCTACAGACTAACCTGTTCATTCTGACAGTGAGCTACCCACAGCTACCACAACACCTAAGAACATCTAAATTTATTTATTTATTGCATAGCAGAAAAAAAAAACCCTGCAAAATCATATCTTCCCAGTGAGTAAGTGCACTATTTATACCTCTTTAATCTTAAATTGAAATTCCTATAAGAGTTCAATAACAAGACAGAAACTGTCTTTATAGAAGAACTCGCCAGAAGCTGTATTAATAAGCATTTTGGCATATTAGATTCTACATTAAGAGCATTTATAGCATTCAAACAATCTCACTACCATCAAGCCTTTGGCTGTCAAAGAAAAAGATCCTGCGTAAGGCAGATAAGCTCCACCAAGGCCCTTATTTGTAAACATAGTGCAGCTGCCAAGTGCCTCAGAATACTCTTTAAGTTACCTGATCACGTAGTTGGGAGCAGACTGTAGAACAGACTTTGTCAGCTTGCAAACAGAACGCGTGTCTCCCGATCTGCAACAGATCTTTCAAGTATTAAAAATGGATAAAGATAAGGTGCTATTCAAATCCTTCAGATGTCACATAACACATTTACTGGTTTACAACTTATAAAGCCAAATTATTGCTCAGGGCAGCATCTTCCTCCCTTCCCTGCTTGCTTCTGTCTTTCATTTTAGACTATACATTATTAATCAAGTAAAATTGCTTTTCCTCCGCTTTTTATTTTTTTTAAAGAAATTAAATAAATCTGAACTTTGTCAAATATGATACTGGAGAGACTCATTCTTGCCATTCACATTTTTTTCTGCCAAACTAAAATAATACAAAATACAGACAAACAGAGGGAGAAATAAATCTCTAAAAAAATTATTCAACACTTTTTTCCTGTAAAAAAAGGAAGAAGTACTAAGGAAAAGAGGACTAACTGTCAGGCACTTTCTGGAAGTCAGAAAGGCAACATATCTTGGTAACATGAATTCATGCATTTTTCTCTGTAAAGGTGTGGAAATTAGGAAGTGGTATGTACTGACGACCAGGAGACCAGGACACTGGAGCTCTAGATTAAGACCTGCCATTAATAAAAAGAGTCATAGAACTACCAATGACTTCAGGAGGAAAGATTTTCACTATAACTTTACTATTCATAGCTCTACTACTGGCTGGTCAGATAACTGTTAGTATCACTTTCCCTGTACTCCTGTTTCTCTCCTTGATCAGAAGAAAGAGTACAATTTCCAGCAAATGCATTCCCTGAAGGCATCTCATTTTCAGTGACTTTTTTTCTTTCAAGTGTGGCAACAAATTTCACATCTTCAGTGAGTGTGACCGTGTTTTCACACTAAGCCTTTGCAGAATGCCCTCAGCAGGCGTCAATATGAGGCATTCTGCTCCCGCACTCTCAAGTGCCGACTGCGCTACCTATCTAGGCACATTTTTCTTTCTCCAACAGTGCAGTATATGATCTTGAAAGCTCTGCAAAGTGTTTGCAAGAGGGATAGTCCCTGTGAAGAGCCACTAATTACATCATCTAATGCTAAAATCTGCCAACATGGTTTTAAGATGTGGTTGAAAACGGGTAAATTACTAAATAAATGTAAGTCTTGTTTTTAACATAGTTTTGTATGTCTTCAGAGTATAGTAAACAACACAAATATTGTGTTCCAGGGAAGAACTACTATCTCTATCTGTGGCGGGTTCACCCCAGCCAGCATCCATCTAGCCTTTTGCTCCTCCCCTCTCCCACAGGATGGGGAGAAAATAGAAGTAAGGAAAGAAGATTTGTGGTTCATCTTAGTGACAGTTGGATAGGCAAAGCAACTGTTGCACGCTTAAGCCAAGAAAATATGGAATTCATTCTTTACTTCCCATCGGCAGGCAGACGTCCACCTACTTCCTGGCAAGCAGGGCCTCAACATGCCTAATGCTTGCTTGGGAAGATCAACACCATCACCAAGAATGTCCTCCCTTCCACCTCCTTGCACTGAGCCATTCTGAGGCATGATGTGATGTGGTATTGAGTATCCCTTTGGTCAGTTTGGGTCCACTGTCCAGGCAGTGTCCCCTGCCAGCCTCTTGCCACCGCCAGCCTGTGGGCCTTTGGGAGGGGGGGTGGAGAAGGAGCCTTGATGCTGTGCAAGCACTGTTCAGCAATATCCAAACCCCTGCTCAGCAATAGCCAATAACATTTAAGCCGCAAATGCAAAGCACAGCAGCATAGGGGCTGCCAGGAAGAAAGTTAACTCCATCCCAACCAGACCCATCGCAATCTCCACTCCTTTTTCCACACCATTCACATCATGCTTGGGTCTCATGTTATCTGATACATCTAAGTATCCTCTGATCATCCCGTTCCTATATTGTTTAATTTTTGTACCCTACTCAAACTTTTCCACTCACTTAACTAACCCAGACTGCATTGCAATTCTTGAAATGCCCTCTTACCGACACTTACAACTTATACTACAAACCTAAAATGTCTTTATATCCAATAATGAAGTTTACACATCCTTGTTAACCACTATCCCCTGTCCCTTGACATACACACTTTCTTATCCTGTGCCATGATGTTACTCCCGCATGCCACACCCCCCTGCCATTGTCCATAACAACAGTCAATGACTTAGGCCCCATCTGCCAAGAAGGTCACTCAGGAGAGAAGCAGCATGTTGGATTGTTGGACGACATGATCAGCTTGGGTTGAGTCCCTGCCTCACCCATTGTGTTCTCAGGTGTAGAAGAGCCTCAATAGGCAAAGGGAAAGCTACAAAACAGTGTTAGGAGCTGTTGGGTCTCACTGGGGTATGCAAGGCACCCTTCTGTCAAGTCATGCACTAATTCAATGAGATTACCTGCATGTTCAGGAATGTCCCAATAGGTTTTACTCCCAACCTTGGGGGGTGTCAAAGTTTTGTCTCTTCCCTCTGCCCCCAAAAACAGATAGGCTGGGGGTGGCAAGAAGCTGGTAGGGGACACTGCGTGGATGGCAGACCCAAATTGACCAAAGAGATATTCCATGCCATGTGATGTTGTGCTTAGCAGGAAAAGCTCAGGGCAAGGAGAAGGAAGGGGGACATTTTGCAACGGCATGGAAAGAATGAAAGAAGGTAATTGGCATAACAAAGAGAAATCAGTAGCACATTAGCACACTAAAGCATGCATTTCTCTGTTTGGGCCACTGGATTTTGTTACTCATCTGTGTTCTTGGCAGCTTTTGGGTCGTGAAAAGTCCCTTTGATAAATTTCATTAAAGCTTCACTACAGGAATATGAAGGTTATGTTCTGCCATCAGGATGACAAATATCTCTTCTTCCTCCTTAACCTTTGAATCAATCTGTGCAGCACAAAATAAGTGTGTCAGCTTCATGCCCATAAGCACTTCTCCTCTTGCTACTGTTCTGTATCTGGTGAAAGTCCTAGCAGCTACCGTATCTTATTTGGAAATCAGTTTCACTGTTTGGCATCTTCTTTGCAAGAAATAGTCACATTTCCAACAGATTGATCTCATTAAAATGTGTTTCTTAAAGGAAAGATATTTCAGTTTACTTCAACGAACTAGTTCTCTGGTTCTTAACATTCCTCCTGGATGACTGTGTATGGGGAGCAAGGAGATTAAGAGCCCTTTTGATTCTTTTTGAATCTCCTTAACTTTGATTTTAGATGATTAATATATAAACAGAAATTCATAGAAGTAGATACTTACAAGTCAGAACAACTGAAGTGGCATGCAGGTCATGATGAGAAGATTTTATCATGTACAACTTGTGACAGCATGCTCTAAACTCTTCTGCAATACCCCTGAATTACTTTCCTTTGCTTCTGCTTTTCTCTTCTATTTTTTTCTACTTAACTAAAAACTCTTATTAATCCTTCTTTTCTTGGGGTGGAGACTTGTGCTTCCTTTTCTGAGGGAGCTGGCTTGAAGAGGTGTTCATGGGCCTTCAGCATCCATCCAGCCTCCCATTCACTTCTGTGCTGCTGTCCTTTAAGATGTTACTGCTTCCATGCCACCTTCCCTCCCAAGAGCTGTTACAGGAAAGGATCACACCCAGTGAGGTTTTCTTGGCAATGAAAACTGAGAGCTTGAGTTCATTTGCTCAAACACACATGAGCAGAGTAAAAATATTGGTGGGTTGCATAGAAAACAAGATTACTTTGTGGCTTGACTCATGTCCCACAGAGAGTCGCTGCTACTGGCTTCTGGCCTTTCCTTGTCAGATCTACGATCTCACAGGGCGGTGCAGATGTGGTGGGACAGCTCACAGGACAGCAGTGCTGCAATGGGTGATGCAGCAGGATTGATTAGGAATGATGGCATCAGGGTGCCACCATGTCTGAGGGCTTCCTGGGGGCCTGGAGCAGCAGGGGGTGACCATGGGGTTCATCCAGGCAGGGCTGGGCAGTCAGGAACCTGTCCTACTGCCTCAGCTAGGGAGCAGGGCCGAACAGGGAGCAGCCAGGGGCAACCCCAGCCCCAGGCATCAGACAAGTTCATAGTGATGAGATAGGTCTGAGCTAAACAGGGAAGTCTCCCATTGTAAAAGGATACATTTTTAATAGGTCAATTAAGGAGCCTGTCGTCCTCATGCTGATTTTGCTTGTGTTGTAAGCTCCTACTATCTTGCACAGATGTAGCATCACTGGTGCTCAGGAGTAGGCCAAGTTTCTGTCACCAAGCCCGTGACAATTCTGGGCCTGGTGCACCATTATCCTTGTCCAGTATCTCACACTGAGTAGAAGCCATTTAAATCATTAAAGTAGGACTGATGTAAAACAAAGAATATTGTGAAGTACTTGATTTAATTAAAAACTGATCTGTCTATTAAATGCACTGAACTTCACATTTCAAAAAGGAAAGAAAGCTCAGCAGTAAAGAAGCTATCATTAAAACACCTTTCAGAATCATAGGATCATTTAGGTTGGAAAAGACCTTTAAGATCATCGAGTCCAACCTTAAACTTAACACTGCCAAAACCACCACTAAACCATGTCCCTCAGCACTCCATCTAATCTTGTTACTATATGTGAAAGGAAGGTTGGTAGACAGCTACGGATCTAGGACTTCTTTTCAACTGAAAGCACTCAGTTGAAAAAAATTTCCTACAGAAATATTTCCTACTTGCTCAAATAGCATCATTTTCTTCAGAGTGTCTGTCATTTCAAAAAAGATTTAGGGACTTCCTCTGGTAAAGTCACCAACCAATTCATCATAATACTTATTCCTACATGTCACCTAAACAGTCTCACTGGGACTCCTTCACTGATTACATCTTAGTTTCTTACAGGGAAGAAATTCTTTCTCAGCTGTAGTCATAGGGTTATTGTAGTTTTCTCATAACCAATTTATTTCCATACAATAGCAGTTCACTCAAGCTACCTAAAAAATTAAAGATACAAAAGTAATACTAAAGTATTTTTGCTACGGCTGATATTTTGAAATAGAAAAAAAAATCAACCAGTGGTGCTTAATCTAGGAAAAAGAGTGCTTACACAGTAATATAACATTCTAGATAAAGCCTTCATATTGCTAGTATAGCTCAGCTGTGTGTTTTTTACTGAAAGTATGTAGCTGAATGTCACTGGAAATCAGTGAAAATTTAAAAAAAACAAACATTAAGGTTCCTCATGAAGTAAATGAGCCAATCTTTGCAATGTATTTGCCTGCAATACTCACTTTGTTCTTGGATTTAAGTAGGAGGACCTATTAACCTGCTTCTCAGCAGTAGAGAAAATTAATCCACCCAGTCTAAATAAGGCAATCATAAATGAAAGGCTTTCCTGTAGATTTGTCACCCTCCCACATCCCTTCAGCAGGCAGACAGACACTTACTTATAAAGAGCAAAATGTGGAGGATGCCAATGTTGCTTGGGACCACAATTGATTTAGAAGTGTATTAACCAGCAAGCTATTTTTCTGTATTTAGTGAAAGCTATTATTTTTGCTGGAAGTTTCAGACAAACAAATGATAACATGAGATTTGAGGTAGTATTGATTCATTTGGTATGGAGGTCCTTTTGCATCTCGTGGCCAAACACAAATATATACACCTGACAAGAAAAAAGAAGAAAAAGGAAAAGAAAAAGGAAAAAAGGAAAATCTTTGAAAGGGGCATCACAATTCACAAAATGCAGATTGTCTTTTGATAATGACCCACACAGCTACAATAATACTTAACTCTGACAGGTGGTGTGAGAAGTCCTAGGAAGAGGGTGTCAGGAAACCTGGCATGATGCTCTGCCCACAGAAGAAAATTACAATATTCCTTTTAACTACAATGGGACCAGAATTTTGATCTGATCTCCTCCTCCACAGCTCTATTGTTAATCTCCCATGAGACTGTGATTAAATTATTTTTAATCTGTGGCCATTTTTTTAACTGTTGGAAATAATTGTCAAAAAATATTTTTGTGAAAGAGCATTTCTTGTTTTCCAGCCTTCAATCATTATCTAGCTATCTAAATCTCTAAAGATATCTCATCTAGTTATATTATATGAAGCGAGTCTTTCCTGCTGAGTTTTATTAATTTTCAGTGAAACAGGAATAATGATGCTTGCCTGCCTTTGTAATGCAATTTCAGATCTGTAAATGAAAAATTTAATATGAAAAGCTTAATGAAAGTTAAGTATTTTAGAAACAAATATTCATTTAAGTATAAATGCATGAAAGTCACATTACAAAATACAATTAAAGCATTTGCTATAATTAATTTACATGTATATTTAGATTCACTTTATATATGTTTTGACACACAAGAAATTTTTCCACACATAGTGTTCACACAGTTCACACACAACATATTAATGACTGTAGGCAGTAGACAAGAGTAATATGTATTTGTTCCAACAAAATACACTTCTATGCCTAAGTTTTTTGCTAAGGTTTAAACTTGGTGGAAAACAAAGATTGGCTGATACTCATAGTAAAGTGAATATGGCTGAATTTTTATTCAAAAAATTCTGAAATTATGTAATGTTTATTTTTCATCAAAGCAATTCAAATCTGTAACTTGATATCTTGATAAATATAGCAGTAACTGTGTTTGGCCTTGGATAAAAAATTAAATTAACAGAAAAGAACTCCCATAAGTGGCAACAATTTTTAGTATTTTAAGTATTTAACCTGGTCTCCCAGGGTCACTGCCTCATTTTTCTTTGAATTATGTGAATAGCATGAATAGAGTAAGTATTTCTGACATGATCAGAATTTTACAGATATAAACTGTGGAAATATACGCAGGACTATTTGGTCAAGTCATGACAGCAATCCATTACCGGACAGCATACTCATGTAAATTGTGCAACTAGCTCAGTGCCTCATGAAAAATATACAAAAATTGGGAAGAATGATAGATCTAAGTTAAATAAAATCCTGAGTACAGTATTTGCCTGGGTAAATGTCAATTCAGATAGCGAGTTCTCATAACAGTTTAAGGGAAATAAACCACAAAAAAACCCCATTGCACAGAAAAAAAAAAAAAAAACCCTATACCCAACTCTGTTGGTTGTTACACAGCCTGTGAGGGCTCGTGTATTTTGGAACATTCCCATTTAGTAAGTGAGGGTGTGAATTTACAGGGTCTTGCATCTTAAGAAATTCTTTTAATCCCACAAGTGTGAATTTGCACATTGAATACACACTAAGGCGGGTCATGTGCCAGTTCACAGAGTACAGGCACACAAATAAATGGAGATGCTGGAATTAGATGTAGTAACTTCATGTAGATACACCTTTGAAGAATCCTATGAAAGGTAGGATAACACCTCAGTGGGAGTCTTCATGGACACTCTTGTCCATCTGAATGAAACTCATTGCAAGGGTTGACTTACAGAAAAAAAATTGTCCCTTTAAATACTGAATAACAGAAAAATTAGAACTTAGATTGCCACAGTTTTACTTGTCAGTGGTCTCAATCTACTTAAACTTCAGTCTTTGACTAATTTACCATTTAATATTTTTTTCCTCCTCTGACTTGTATTTCTACTATTTTCTGTTTCATTTTCAATAGCTTCTGAATTTCAGTGCCCAAGACACACCCTTTTGCTTCCTCTTTTCCTAATTCCTCCTGAAAAAAATCCCTTTCTGTTTAGAATCCTCAACTATAAGTCTTTAACACCACCAATAATAAAAATGGGTGACTGGAAAGTTTATTTCAAAAGATAGCTTTGTCAGCAGCTGAACTAATCAGATTTGATTTCCCACATATCTCCTGCACACAGATTCTTTAGCATCTAACAAAGGATAAGATTATGAACCTTTTACTCAGAGTGGTCAGTAATAACCCAGCAGCCTTATGCCCATTTTAAACAAACTTTAAAGTACTGAATGTGTTTGACACCTCTGTAGTTTTTGTCGTCTGTTTGAAGTTGGCCAGCAGTATTTTGTTGTTCAAAATACACAAGGTCAAAGAGCACCGTAGCATAAACCTCGCTTCCTTCAAAGAGTATACTTAAAACGCTCTTTAGCAGGAGGACATTTTGCATTTGTTCTTGATTTCCAATTATGATTAAATCTTAGATGTAGAGATCAGTCTTTAGTTTCTCTCTCAGACATACATGAGATTTACACACTGCATACACTGTGATTTAAAAAAAAATAAAAATCATATAAATGCACACTGACACAGTAGCTCAATACAAACAAACAGATGATTCCTCCTCCGGGCAAAACAAATACCTGAAGCTTCAGTCTTCCATAAATGCACACATCAAATCAATCCAGGAAAGTGGATCATTGTGGATAAAATGGCACTATTACAAACTAATATAGGAACTATGCAATTTCTAGCAAATTATGCTCAGCATTGCAAATCCAATATTGTGTGTGACACAGTACTTGAGAGAGAATGTGCATTGAATAGAAAATATCTGGGGCTGGTTTTTCCTGACAGACTTGCTAAGTCCTTACAAACTTCATGCAGAGGAACACGAGGGCAAAAATTAACATGATGATCCCTTCCAATTTCAAATCTAAATGTTGTGTTTGTTTCCTATGTAGAGCTCACTTCACATGTATGAAGTCATATCCCATGGAATCATCCAGCAGCATTTGTCCCAGTCTCTCTTCACACACATATTTAAAAATGTGGAGGAAGTGTCTAGGCAAGGATTTACCATAAATAAATTATAATTCTTACAATGTAAACAAGGTCGTCTTTGTGATAGGCTAACAAGCTAATTTGTTAAGCTTGCTTGTTGTTGTCATGTTAGTGTTAGACCCTAGTTTGATGCTCTTTGAAAGTGTCAAGGAGAAAATGGTTGGGAGATTAGCTTATAACCTTAACATTTCCTCTCTGTACCTAAAAGCCACAGCCCTGCATACATTTTATTACCGTGCCTCAGAAAAAGAGTGACTGCTGATTTTCCTGGTGAAAATCCCTCATTATGCTGGGTTTCATCCATGTTGACCGAGTGCCATATGGTCTTCTTGTATTATATGATGTAAGAATACATGACAAGCTCCCAAAATGCGACTGGGGAAGGACAACACAGAGGAAAAGGAGCCATTTGTCATCACACACTCTTTACATCTGCACAGTTTACTTGATGAAAATCACGTATTTGGAGAAACATATACTTGCTGGAAATGCTTGACTTGAATGGAAGTTTTAAAGATATGAGATTAATTGCTACATGGCTTGCTTCACAGCACATTGCCCTAAGCACTCATTTTAGGAGCTACTTTTTACATAGATCTCAGACAGAAAGCCTTCCTGTATAATCTGGCATTACAGCCTTCCTGAAAATCAGGCCTCAGGAACGCTGGGTGTTGAAGAATTGAAGTTAGCTGTGAATTTAGTCTCAGGCTATATTTTCCTCAATATTTCTGCAAAGCCAATGTGAACTGGATACTTCATGTATTGTGCATGCATCTCGATGCAAAAGTCTTTCGTGGGTTTTGCAGAAGATGATGAGGCTCTGGAAACTGGTCCTACCATGAATTCATTGAAGGCTCATCTTTCAGTTCCATGGTCATCTATGAGACTGAGACTGAAGCCTTTTCTTGATCTTAATGTTGTTGTTTGTTTTTTTTCTTTTATCTTCAAAAAGGGAACAAATAATAGACACAAAGTTTTTGTGTAATAACATTTTGGACATTTTTATATGCTATTACAAACTCTATAATTGTATTCAATGTTTAGCACTGTGAGTTGGGTGAACAGTAATCATAAAGTGCATCTGTGTTTCCAGTAGATAAAAAATGTCAGTGTTTGCATTTTGGGATGACATTTTTTTTTTGTGGAATTCAGTGTTGGATTCAAAACCTAAATTCAAGATACTACACTTAGAGGTAACTTTATCCAAGTGAGCTGTGTAAACTCCCATTGTAGTCAATGGATATCTAGTCAGTAAACCCAAGTGAGTTGAGAATGTTATTCAAATCACCACATGAACTTAGGGTGATCTACATAGCTCACTAGACTTAATTGACTATAATGGACACCTATATACCCAATTCATATGTAGAGACCTGCACTGTAGACATGTACATGTAGACATTTGGTCAAGAAGCCAAATGCCACACTTAGCATGCACACAGAATAAACTATTTAATTTACTGCTATGTTCCCTTCCTAAACTGCACCTTCTGGAATTTCAATAGGAAGATTATTGAATTGTACCAAGGTAATGAGAGCAGCAGCTGCTCCTGATTTTGTATTAAGCCATGCACAGGCACAGCACAAAGTATCTGTCTGTCTGCATCATCTTCTCACCCATGGAATTGACTGTGGCAGTAATTCCTGGTGGGGCTATTCAGAGCCCTGCAGCTCTGTGTGGTTCAGTAAAGACAATCCACAAAGCTGTCTCCCATCTCTCCTAGGAAGAAAATGGTAGGGTAGATTTCTTTTACTTATTGAATGGGGACTCTTGTGCCACCTAGGTGGGATTACCTATCACTGACTGTTCTGTCACTCCAGGAAAAATATTGACCTGGATCAGGTTATTCAGATATGCTACAGATGGCCTGATAAAGCCCAAAGGCTCTCAGGCCCACAAGTAGATGCTAACAACTAACAACAAACTTTGGCTAAACAGTAACTATGAGAAATCTATGCTACCATAGCTCCATTCCTATTCCTAGCTGTGCAACAACTGCAAGTTTGGAAATGCTTTATATTCTGTCTCTGATGGACATAGGAAAGTTTTCAACAGGGAACCTCCACAGGCAGGTATGCTCTTCCTTACCCCTGGGCAGCCTGACTAATAGCGCTGCATTTTAGAAATTATTCCCCTACAAATTATGGAGGAGTTCTGGTGCACTTTCCTCTACAAATGTTTAGGGTCACAGAATGTCTACCTTTTCTGTGGAGTCAGGCAATTCCAGCATTAGTTTGCTTCTAAAGAATAATCATTTTCAGCCAAGCAAAAGTAGAAGAGCTATGCTGAGGAGTAGAAACCAACTATGACAAGTTATTAGCCTCTGCTTGCTACATATCCAGCTCAGAACAACCACTGGTTAGAACTGTGCTGTGAGATGCAACTCTACTTTGCTTAAGATTTCAAGTTTGAGAAGCATTTGTGTCTACATGAGACTCCAAGAAGTAAATTAAGAAAGAAAAATCAAAAAGGTGCTGAATTTTGAGCCCTTCAAGCAATCTGCATGTCAAAAGCTCCCCTAGCCCTTGACAGCCTGGCCAGAAGAACAGGTTGACTTTAGTGAAAACCTATTTGTGCTCTTTCCAACACTTTGCCAAAAGGAGCATATTTCCACAGGGTGATTCACTTCCTATGAGTTGGTATTTTCTGTGGGTAGAAGTCCTATTCAACCTCTTACCAGATTGAGTCAGTTCTCTACTGGCAGACTGATGCTGCCTTTAAAGGAGCAGGTTAGTGCAGCAGGTATGCAGATCCGTAGAGAGGATCATGGTCATTGACAGGGAAACTCCAGCTTCTCCAGATGCTTCCTCATTATGTCAAGAAAGCACTAGTGCAGAGCTGAGGGAAAATCATGTGTTTATGGTGGTGAGCTTTGTGCATTGTGTCCCTCAAGTGCTATGGAAGGAACCATGAGGAATCACCCCTCTCTGTTTTGAGAAAATACAATGAGGAGAAACAAGGTGGATTTTGGTTCACCAGTGCTGTAGAGTAGCCCAGAAAAAAATCTGTGGGAGGTAGCGATAAGATTTCTCATATGTTTTTTAGAACATTTCCTAAATACGTATTTAGAAGAAGCACACAGTGATGATAAACAAACCCACCCTACAATGCAAGAAGAAAAGGAAGGTGAGAGAAGAACAGTTTTGCTGGAGTGCTTGCTAGCATTGGCACAGAAAGCTGTGCTACTGGGACTGAGGGACAAGCACTGCAGTAGATGAGGGCACAGCCTCCCTTTACAAACTTAGGCAACTCTGACAAATAGTCAACTCATCAGGAACGACACTTTCTGATGCAGACTTGCTGTCTCTGTGACATAGCAAATTTTTTTATCAGAAACTAAGTTATTTATAATAAACTAATCACTGTCTTCTTCTACCCCTGTTCTCCTCCTGTCTGAATCTCATTTTGCTAACTAAATTTGCTTCATTTTTACTACAGAAACTTGCATTGCAGGGAAAGGTGTATTGCTGCAGAACTGCCAGTATAGCTTTCCTTCTGAAAATCTGACTTGGGAAGCAGCTGCTCTCTAGAGAACATGGTTTAATTTATACATCAATTAGCAGTGTAAATTAATGCTTTACTGTTCATCCTCTCTCCAAAGATTTTAAGTGCCAGTGGAGGTTTTCATTCTGAACAAAGATGAAAGACTTCAGAGCCGAGGAGATGAGACAACCTCAAAAAAAAAAAAAAGATGTGAAATACCTTGAGTGAAACTTGCTGTAGCTGGTTTGGATTCTCTCACGAATTGTCCCATTCCACACAGCTGGCAGACCAGGACAGCCCTAGCTAGAAAACAGGTTTTTCTTCAATTAAAAGTTTCTGTTTTCAAAATCTTGAGTTCCAGATCTGGATGAAAAGCCAAACCGTTTCTACAAGCCTGAAATTCCAGTTTCACAAGTTCAAACCCTTCTGTCTTATTTTTGGACCCAGAACAGGAAATCTAGGGATGTATCTGTATTAATGTCTTAGTTCAGATAAGAAGTGGTTTTGAAGCAAATCTCCAAGTTAGCCCCACTTACTGTGCTTTGATTTATGCCACAGAGCTCTGAGATAGAGCACACAAATTGCTTCCTTTTGGAAATTAATTTTTTTGAAATGAGATCAAAAGAGGTACTCTTCACATGCGCCACACAGTAGTAAGCACTCAGTCCCCAAGATCAGACTAGTTCTAGTCTGAAGTAAATGTTGGAGTATGGACCTCATTATCATTTCATTTTACATGTCTGCTCCTGATTTGAGGACTTAGGCTAATACTTGACTTAGTGTTTCAGGTAAATATAAGATGAAAAATTTTCTGAACAGCAAAAGTGAGGACTGCTGCATAAATCAAAACTCAAAGAATGAGAAGAGAAATATGTGGGAGAAGGGAGAAGGACAAGTCTCCTCGGAGCTTCAAAAAGCACTGCAGAGCTTGGAAGCATTTTGTAGTGACAGCAAGGTATGGTAGGTTCCAGGTATCAGCAGCCTAGAGTCCGAGGTAAAGCCTTCTCCAGTCTCTGCAAATCACCCAAGGAGCTTGGGAGGCCCCTGAAACAATGACTGACACCTCAGCTGGCACACCATTTGCTGGCACACCATTTGCAAATGTTTAGTCCCATAATGTCACCAGAACCTCGTTTGGTAAAAAAAAGATTAGCTGCCTCAAATTTATGAAAGTATGACAGAAGAATTGCATATATTGCCTCTTGGAGTATCTTAGTGTCTCCTATTTTTAATAATTGCTACATACTTGTCTGGATTCCTAAAACATGGAAAAGGATATATATGCATTTTTTTTACGATTCCCCAATAGGTAAAGAGTCCCAAACTTCTTAAAATGGAAGATTTGGAAGGTGCGAGAAGGAAACAGGCGGAATAAAAGAACTACCACAAATCCAACAGGTATTTCTTTGTGGTAATTAAAGAAGAAAACATAGATAAACTTTATTCTTTCTTGAGTCGCAATGCTGCATCAGATTGCTTTAAAGAACTGCCTAAATCATAGTAAATATGGGAATCTGCTTCTGCTATGTTACTGTATCTAGTAGTTTGCCTTTAGGGTGCATGTAAGGATTTATGTGAGCAGCTGGAGGAATCTGATCTTAGATACAAATCACAATGTCTGTGTTTATCTTTGTTAATGTGAGATTCAGATAAAGTTGCTCCATTGCATCATGCTAATTATTTAATAACGTTTATCTCATCTATTGACAGTTAAGGTCTTTGAAAGCTATTATAATAAACACTTTGCATCCGTATATAGGCTTCTTTCCTGTAATTCAGCAACAAGTTGTTAATGTTGGTTTATCAGCATGTTTTAATCTGCACAAGACTATTTAGCTTTGCTTCAGTGGTAGATCTGTGATATTATACCTCCTTGCTTGCTTTTCACAATCCAGCTTGACAGAAACATGTGGTAGAAGCTGCATATCTGTTTCACAAATAACTTTTCTATTAAAATATGTCAGAGTTGCATGAAAGATTTTCTTATGAGATTGTCTTTGCAGAAGTTCTCTGTTTAATTACCATTAAACATTATTTTGCAAAACACACTTCCATATATCATGAAAAAGGCTGAAACATGCATTAGACGACGTGCAAAAGTAAGCCACAAAATAGTGTTTTACGACGTAAGTCACTGTAAAAACTGGTATCAATTTCTTGAACTTTGAGGGGTGATTCAAATAAACTTTTATCAATTTCCTAGCAGTCATACTCAGTACACTTTTTCTCAGAATTTTCTAAATTTCCATATGTTGCTTAAACCTAAATTTAAAATCATGTCTGTTACGCAGAAGCAGTATTTAAATTCAGTGTGAGGAAGGGAATTAGATGTCTTCTTTCATACATTTCAGGCTTTCCCTGTAATCCTTTTTTCTTTTCATGCCTTTATTAGATCTTTTCTCCCCTGGTTATATGTTGATTTTAAGAATCACATAGGTTCATAAACCTGTTTGCTTACTTCCTGTATCCGGAGTCTGATTTTACTTACAATGCTCTTGGCAGGCAAGCCAAAAATATTCAAACTCTTCTCAGGAAAAATCTTTTTTCTTTTTTTTTCTTTTTAAAGTGTCAGTCTTTCAAAACATCTCTAGATGCTATGATGGTTTTTTCAAGCATTCACTTCATAAAATTAATTTTTACCAAAGAAGCCTAATGCTTAACTAAATCTATTTTCTGTACCAAGACAGAACTTCCAATGCACTGTATAGGCATATAACACTGGAGAGTCATCAAAAATCCAGAGTTTACTGGACACAGAAATGCCAGCATTAGCCACAATAAAAAAAAAAAAATGAAACAACAAAAACCAATGCTCAAACTTGAATATGATTTTAAATGCCACTCTTTGGGGAAATAAATGAAGACTCTTTTGTAGGTGGGATACTATTACACTAAGAACCGCCATTCTTATCATGTTGTAGTCTGCTATCTTGAAGTAAAAACTGCCTCAGATAACTGTCATGACATTCTGAAAATAAAAGTGAAATGTATCAGTGAATAATTCCATGTAACATTGGTCACTAGTCCCCAGAATTCCACCCTTTCTGTGATAGAAGATTGTTCCTTTAAACAATAAATATTTCAAATAATCTTATTCTAAGATATGTTTACATATCTTGCAATTCAGAATTATACTTACCTATAATATCCTTGCCTGCCTCCAGCTATTAGCTTCTCTATTTGACAGTTTGACATTTATGCTATCAGTATTAAGGTTACTATTTGAGCTGAGTGCGCTCTAATATATACGCTGTGATAATTCACTTTTTATACCCTGAAAAGTGTACATTTTTCATGATGCATTGTCACACTTTAGTAACATTTTTGACACATGAGTCTACAGTTTTTTAAAGAATTCTTCACTGATTTGTCCCACTGGGGTAAATATGTGGATATCAGTGAGAGTAGTGTGTTGAATTCAGTAAACCCTACTTATTCTTTGCTATTCAAGAGAATGCCACACTGGCCACATTAAACCAGTGTCCATTACAATTTTGCATTCAAAACAAGTTCTGTCTTATTTTGCTTAAAAATAGGAGCTTTGTATATCCATTCCAAGAGCCCCAAAAGGTTTCAGAAGTTAAGAATGTCACACCTACATTAATATTTCCTGGTCCATGGCGCAGACAGAGGCCTGCATCAGACTCCCACTACAAATGAAATACTTCTAACTATTTTCTAGTAAACAACTAATAAAATTTAAAGCAGTTAATTTTGCTTTTAAACACATAGTGGAGACAGGCATTCTGTGATTGGAACCCTTTTCAGATATTCCCGCTGAATAAAAGATTTTATTTAGTCCAACAGATGCAACATGTATCCATATTTATTTGTTCAAGGAATTTTGATCTATTTCAATCAATTTGAATTTATCTTTAGTCATCTAACTTAATTGAAACTGCCAATGACTCATATTCTATAGTATATTAAGAAATATACAGCCAGACACAATTTCATTCATCAGGAGACAAATATTCAGTGTAGTGGAAATTCCTTCAAAGGGGAATTTCACCACATGGAACACACATCTCTGCCAGTGTTTCTTAGTGGGTGCTTTTGTGCCTCTCATTTATTCACTGTTGTCTGAAAAAAGGTGATGGGGAAAAAGGTTTTTAAATTGACCTCAAGGATACTCTACTTCCTAGGTTATACAGCGCTTTTCAAAGAACTGACAAACCATAAATATACAAGATATAGGCTAACAAATAACACACAACAGCATTAAGAAATGCAAGAGATCACCAGTCCTGGTCTGTTCTCAGACTAACCATCTGAGGATTTAGGAGGTATTTCCTTTACAAACAAATGGTATAGAATTAGAGAAGTGCCTGTTGTTAAGACTTCAAAATACAAATGTAGCTTTACAATCTTAGTATGCCCATGTCACACCTTTCTTTTTCCTCCTATATTCATATTTCTCATGCTTTTCCCTCTGGAGTTCAATATAATCAGTGCTCTGACCAGATTAGTATTCTTCTGGCCAGACATTTGTTACATAGAATTAGTGCATAGAAACAGTGATCAAAACTTTGTTTTGAAAATACTTTAAAAGGAATGAGAAAAATCTTGTCTCTACTTTTCCATTGCCAAATTCTCCAAATCTTAAGAATGGGTAAAAGACAGAGCTCATAGCACCTGGGGAGAGCCTTCTCCTTATCTTGGAAAGGAGGATCATTTCTTTTAATGGGTGATCTACAGAGCTGGGGCTGGTGGCAAAATGCCAATTTCCCTGCCTCCATTTTGCACTGAATTTGCAAAAATCTTATGTATTTTACGGTGTTTTTCTAATAGTAGGGTAAGGCTGTTTCTAGTTTTATTGATGAACCCTTTGGGAAGGGCGGCTGAAGGAAGGCTGGAAAATAAAATCAGTTGTTCGAGTTTTTTTCTTTGTCTTAACCCTTCTTAAAGAGCTAAGAAATTGTCCACACTATTCTTTTTCTAAATGCAGAGAGTGTTTTCTGCAAGACTGAAGTATACATGGGAACCTCTGGTATCACACACAAAACATTCAACTCCTTTTACAGTGTGAGTTTCTAAGAATAATAGTATCTGTTATACTTCAGAAAATACAGAATAATACATACTTCTTTTTTCTTCTTTTTTGTGAACAGGATTGACAAATACTTGTGGGTCTCCTGTCAAGAAAAAAAATTGCTAAAATGTTTCCATACTTTTAATCCAAAGGGTACAATTTATTTCAGTAACATGATTCCCCTACAAGAAATGGAAAGGTTAAAGTGAGTTGGAGCTTTTCCACAGCTCTTCTACTGATTTTTAATGCAGCCGCCCAGAAAAAGGAAAATAATTTCTCCAACATGCCGGGAGCATAGGAGCTAGCTGGGGGTATAGCTCATACTCCTGGCTGCCCTGTGGAACTGTAGCAGCTCTCCTGCACCCTGCTTTGGGTACACAGCACCAGGGAAAAGAAAGCTGAAAGTTTCTTCAATAGGGGGTGGATCTCTAGCGCCTCAAAGGGGAACAGGAGACAGAACAAAAGTTTCTTTAACCACCCCCTCCAGTCTATTTTTATAGCTTTACCTGTTAAATCAGAGTTAAATACCAAAGGCTGAGATAGGAGGCAAAAGACCTTCCAGAAGCTGCCTGAACCTAGGACAAGGAACAAAACCATTTTAAAAATGTCTAGCATTTAACTGAGGTTAATGATAACTCACTGAAAGTGTCATAAAGAATCTACTGTAAGAGTGTCTGTAACCCTGAATATGCAACGGAAACTGAGTCAGGATACCATATGATATATGAAAGGTTTACTAGACTCAAATAACATTCAAGACAACAAACTTCAAAGAAAACTAAAGCTTGAGCTAGTCTGGCCTTTTTCAATAAAATCTTTTCCCAGTCAGTATTTTCCAATAAAAGCAAGCTTTTCCAGAATTAATTTACTCTTACATAAAATGGACAGTAATGCCTGTTGAGGTTCACAAGTGGGAGACTACCTTACCTGCCTTTTCAAATGCAGTGTGAGGGCCTTAATTGCTATGCTGGTGTGCACGTATATTGGCTGAATAACATTGAAAGCTTTTGGATTCTGATTTAGGTTTCTGAAGAATGGGGATGAACATAAAAGCACAAATGGCTTGTGAGGACATAAACCACAGAAATGAAATATGTTCCTGAAATGGCAAAGGCAGGATAAAAAGAAAAAAAAATCATTACAAGCCAGAGTGCTCTGAATTAGTACAGATTTCAGTCATTTCTGTCTGGAGTACACCAAAAAAGAAGCAATAGAGTTTTAGGAAATGTACAGTAGTGACAGTGGGAAATTTACCAAGATGTATTAAGTCATTGCAAAGTTCTGTTAGGAACTTTTTGTATCTTCATTGAAACATTTATATACCTTGATCTTTCCCTTATCGAACAATTTGAAATATGTAATACAAAAATGGATAGAACCAACTTTTCATAGCACAGGATGTGACTGCGAGTGAACTGCTGAGCTATGACAACTGCAAGGGCGTGGTTTGCCCCATTTCTGAAATTAATTATTCTAAATGTGAAGTTTCAAGTGATTCTGAGCTTTACAGCCTAAATCTAAGTTCTGTTCCTCTTTATATCTGTGCTGCATACACATTTTCTGTGAATATTGGCACTGTAACTAATGAAGCATGGCAGCACGAGAGCACAGTCAGAGTTGGAATTGCTTTTCCTGATGACTTTGATTTACTATGAAATTATGTTGGAACTAGACTGACATACAGTTTGACTGGTAAGTTTTAATTGTACAAGCAAAAAAGCAGCAATCTTTTGCTGATGCTGAAAAAATAAGTGGGCCAATTTAAATATTTTTAAAGGCCTTAAGGATTAAGTAACTGAATTACTTGCAAGCTCTTGAGATTCTGCAGAACAAAACCTGTTAAAGGCTGGTCTAATAGAAACCCCCACCACATTTCCTGTTCACACTCTAGGAAGTCTTGTATAATGCCTTATTTATGCTGAACTTCTTTAATTATAAGGACACAGAATTTTTTTTGTTGTATACATCAAATAGAATATTCAATTTAGATCAAACACCATTCTACCAAAAAGGAGGAAATAAAATGCATCTAAAAGAGCTGCTTTTCTGCCTGAATTAATATTAGAAGGAAAACTACAAAATATAGTCTCTGATAATCAGCAAAGGTAGAAACAGAAGTAAAGCTGTCAGCTCATCTGGGAACAGTCCCAGAACTAAATGAGGTCAAACAGAAGGACTTTAATGGGTTTTACTACATTTTGGATCAAGATTCTTAGTTTATTCCTTTTACCAGTGACTTTTCACATTTTCTGATTACTGGTTACTTTCAGCTCTCCATAATTTGCTTCTTTGTACATAAGAAGTCCAGATGAGGTGACACCTGAACAGCAGCATGTAATGAAATGTTTCACGTTTCCAGATATGAAAAGGTGCTCTTTTACTTCATTCAAAATTTATGCTCCAAAAAAGTAATCAAACTAATCCAACCTAATCTAAATTAATCTTTTGGATTTCGAGGCAGATCACATTGTCTGAAATTCTGCTTCTGGCAATCCTGGAAGGGTCAAGCAATTGAGTGACTAGATCAGGCCTAAATTTCTGTAGAACACCAGAACTAGTTATCTTTCCTAATTATAGATATCTACAAGGTAAATGTCTGACCTAGAAATCTGAAATTCTTTCCACAGTTAATAGGTATTTACAGGGAATATTTAATCTGACATGGCTTGTATGTCTACTTCAAGATTTTTGTCTACTTCATGTGATTCATCTGGATTTTTTTACTGATTCCTAAAGGAGCTTTAGGTGGCCAGCTCTGATATTTGCTATTACATATAAATTGAAGTGAAATTAATTCTGTGCTAAATGTCTTTTCACTTTTGAAAATGAGAGATTAAATATGGCAGGATGACTTGGAAATATCTACCATCTGAATAGGATAGGATAGTTCCAGTTGAAAGGGACCTACAACAATCATCTAGTCCAACTGCCTGACCAGAAGTTAAAGCATAATATTAAGGGCAATGTCCAAATGCCTCTTAAACACTGAAAGGCTTGGGTCATCAACCACCCCTCTAGGAAACCTGTTCCCATATTCAAACAGCTACAGTTCTTGTCCACTTAGCTTCATACATAAATCTACTTGCTCTGTTTCCCAAAGGAGAATTAAACTCACATTTTCCAACTCCCAGAATAATACCGTCAAGCAGACATAAACATGATAAACCTTTCTTCTAGAAAATTTTCCATTTTATGAAATAGGATTCAAAACTCACTGGATAAAACAAAATGTGAATCTCTAATTTATGAGGAGATGGGTTTTCTTTATTCTGATTTCTGGTTTGAAAGCCTTTCATATACATACACAAACAGCACATTCCAAGTTTATGGCAAAACCCCTCAGATTTTTGAAGATTTTGGAGAAGTTCTACTGTAAAATTCCTCATTGTCACTCCTTTGACATTACCAGCTGCATTGCAGGGAAGAAGAGAAAAGGCTTGCTAAATATCTACTTCCACCTACTGGCACATAAAGGTTGCTTTTATAAAGCTTATTTGTTGTTTTTACCTCTCAGCCTTTTGGCAAGAATTTTTTAAGGACTAAAACATCTTCCCACAGTATAAACCTTCTAATGCATCATGTCAATTTCAAACAGCGATCTAGATTGTTAATCTCACTCAGAAGCCTTAACATGTAGTTCACCATTATGCACAGTATGATTTTCTCCTTTAGTTTCTTACTAATGTGAGCTACAGTCACTTCAAACTTTCTTTCTACTATGATTTTATCTACATTCAATATTATAGACTATTCTATGATTTTGGAAGTAAGATGTTATGCCAGAAGCTCTTCTCAAAAGTGCGTACTATGGGAAAGATTCAGCATTTCGCTAGCTTTCTTAATTCATGCTGTTTCTTTACTCTGAAATTGACAATGTAGAAATAACTTCTGAGTAGATCTATTTAAGGGTGGTATTGCAACTGGGGAGACAGAAAAACAACCAGAAGCCTCACTGGAAAGGGTAAGTTAAAAAATGATAAACAAAATGGAACAATCCTTTGATCCGGACAGAAATGGTTTCAAAGACACGGGTGCAAGGTAGGTACAGAAGTACAACATCCCGGTACTCCCCAGCTTTGACTAATTCGAGGCTAGTTCACTCACAAGTTTTCCTAGTATAAGTTCATAAACAGTTTCGAGGCCACTCAAGGTCAAGGAATGCATATGTTCAAACATGGCTTTGCATGAAATCTTAAAACTGATAAAATGGGCTGAGGGTAGCCAGAGTGTATTTGAATATTTCTTATTTTGAATTATATCAGAGCAAGAGAAGATCACAGCTTAAAAGTTGTGATTAACATGAATGCTTGCATCTGCAGGACATGCATGCATGAGCAAGTGGATCTGGACACTTTAAGAGTGTATACTTCATCATCGAGATGTGTTACGTGAAATGGTGCTTGCTGCTAGTTGTTCCATCTGTGTTTGTTACTTTATACTGCTGTGCTGTGCCCATTTCTGAATGCAGATTCATATCCGTAAAACACCTGAGTCTGCCTGCACTTTAACGTGGCAAACATGCTTATTTCCACTGAAAGATATAAAACTGCAGGGCATGAAAACCTAATAGGAAGATTAAACGCTGGTTATAATTTCAATTTCACTTTGACAATAAGCTTTATTTTGACCTGCAAGTCAACAAGTGACATCCTTTTGGTACATTCAAGGTCATCTGCTGTTCCCTAGCAGAGCTTACAAAAATGTACTGTATAGAAATAATGCAGTTGTGCACTACGCTTTTAATGGTGCATTTGAAAGTATGTAAGGTAAGGAATATGCATAAGGAGTAGTGCAACACTAATAGTGTGACAGTGGCAGAAAAACTAGTTTGCTTTTTTTGAAAATTCAAAATAGCAAGAGCTAAGCATTACCACATGCTCATATCATTTATGTACACTAAATAGCTTCTGAAGTTTAAAAATGCATACGCCAATAACTGCAATCAAATCTTTCTTTGTAAGGCTCGCCACTATAACATAACCAGAATTACACTAGGCAGCTTATTATCCTATGGTTTCTTTATAGAAACTGTACCATTAAAAGAGAAAAGATGATATGGATGATTTGACTTCTCAAAGGAAAATTGCAGGATGAGAATACTATCTAGCAGAATGTCAATAACATTGACATGGGAAGACAACTACATTGATCATATATGGGAATTATACCACAATGAAGCAGGCAATCTTTGCCATACAGAAGCTGTCTAAATTTTGTACATGTCCTCATTATGAAGTCAGTGGAGTTTTTAATCATATCAGAGAAATATATACCCTATACAGTAAATGCTCTGGGAATAAAGGGGAACACTTCTCTGCTGTTAATCAAAACCACTTTGGGATACACCAGCTACTGGCTGACAAGCTGATTAAATACCATAGATAGAAGCATTCTACACATCACCTCAGGGTGTATTTTCAGGAAAGAAGGATTTGCTATGTTAGAAAGTTCTTTTTCTAACTTACAGCATTCATTTGCTATTTCAAAAGATATTCTGTCCAACAATCTATACCTCTGCCTGAATATTTTGGGAAAAGCATGCATGGAACCATTTCAACATTAGATATGACAGTCAAATTTTTATATGGAAAGGAATATTTCAGTTTCATAGTGGGTAATATCTACTAGAATACAATAAGTTAATAATAAGCTGACATTCACAATGATTTCATGTATTTTTATACCACTAATTACTATTTCCTGTTATAATCAAAACTTTTAATTGTAAGACCCTTGTGGATACACAGTCATATATTTAAATGCTTGCCCTGATTAAGATAATTTCAAAGAGCATACAAACATATGTTAATGTAGTATTACTCACTACTTTTCATTCATCATTTTGTGGCATTTTTTTTAAAGATTATGAAAGGCTGAAACTTTAATATCTACACCAACCTAACAAGTAGTTAAATATCACTTCACCCACTCATTAGTACCCAAATACAGCTCCAAAGAATCTCTACTATGTTCTCCTACTTGCTCAAGTTATTTTAGTTTACTGTTAGTAATGATCACATTGTTATGGGCAATGATAACCAGAGACCCACTGAAATAAAGGCCTGAGTAGGGGATGGAAACGGTTAAGAAAAAAGTAAAGAAAGGGATGAAGCATAACATGTAAAATCTTCGTCTCTTTAAATAACAGAAACCTTATGCCTGAGTCTTCATAGGATTTCCACTTGGCAAGTAACGTAGCTTAAGGGAAGTAGTGGACCCCCCCTGCCTGGCACTTGGCAGGTCATCTAGAGCACTGCATACACTTTTGTGCCCCCAGTTCAGCAAAGGCATCGGCAAACTAGAGTATGTTCAGCAGAGGCCATCAGGATGAAGGCGGCTGGAGCATTGCCCCATGAGCACAGGCTGGTGCAGCAGGATTTCTCCAACTTGGTACAGAGACAGTTTCAGAGATACCTCACAGCCACCCAAGTGGCTACGGGGAGGGGACTAAGAGGAGGTAGTCGGGCCCTTCACAGCCATGCATGGAAGATGAATGACAGATAACAGGAATAAGCCGAAATAAGAGAGGTTGTTGCTAGATATTAGGAGAAATGTTTCACCAATACAACAGGCAGGCCCTGGGACAGGCCTCCAGGGAGGTTGTACAGTCTCTGTCTGAAAGTTTTCCAATACCTGACTAGGTAAAGCCCTGAGCAATCTGGTCTGATCTCACAGTTGGTCCTGAATTGACAAGAGAGAGCTATAACGACCTCTACAGGGGTCTCTGAGGTCTCTCTGTAATGAGGGTAACCATTAACTGTGAAACAGTCGTACAGGACTAAGCTCTAAGAAAAGCAGAGATGCATCACGTTCACCACACAAAGAGAAGACGACTGAACAGCTTTGATTTATGCCAGCTGGGGCCATATCCAAAAAATATTTTTTTTACATTTAAGTACAGTGATAGAATCCCAAAATCTCTTGTTCAGCAGCCACTCAACACTGAAACTGCTTTAAACTTGCTTTTTGACTTTGAAGCTCCTCACATGCAAACATCCCTGGCACAACAGCTGTCTGGGCAGAACAATGTCTCAGTCCCATGCAAGTGCCATTTGCTCTCAGACTAGGAAGAATCAGCACTCAGATATCTGTTATTCAAACATCTCTTCCTAACAGGGTCATTTAAAGCACAGTAACAAGATCAGACTATTCACAATACATATAAGGTGTGATAATTTTCCTATAAAATCAGCAATTATAATAGCATCCACCTTTTCCCACATAATATGGTAACACTTGAAAGGCTCTGATAAACATTTCTTAGAGATTTGCCTTAAGTATGCAATAAGGTTACATGCTAGACTAGACTTTTCTGGGGGTAAAGGAAGAAAGGGAGGAAAAGAAAAGTGGAGAGGGCTAAGAGTCTTCAATGTAAAATTAGGAATTCAAAATTTATTGGGCTAGAAATACTCAAAAAGATACCGATTGTGTAAACCAGTGATTAAAGCATTCACTGATAGTATGGGGAAGAGGGATTATTATTCTCTCACCTCTTGTCATTAGGGCTAAGGCTTTTTGGTAATAACTGGTAAATGTAAAGTGAATAAATAGCCTTTTTTGTGTAGACTGGTAAATATAAGTCATCTCCGGCTCAACATCCAAGTGTTAATGGGAATTGCCCAGACTTTGAATTTGGTTTCCACCACAAAGCTAGAGCTTGCCAGGTTTGACGTTGTGCCATGTGCACCATCTTCATCACAGAGCCTGGATTTTGCATCCAGAATTTTAAAGCTTTTGGGGTCAGCTCAGTATTACAAGGCCTAAGAGACTAAGATGGCCTATTTTCTGGCGTACAAATTAAATACATCCCAAAAATACTGCATTAAGAGAACTTGAAGGTTACAAAGTCAAGGACTTTTAAAAATGCGATGTGCTAGACATGAAGGTTATGTAACCTTCATCAGTCGTCTTGTGAATGCACTTTAGGATGTTGTGCTTAATTGCGTCTGTCTTATCTCCATCCTTATTCTTTGACTATTTTCTTTAGCTCCCTTAGGCCTTTCTGTGCTGATTCTTTGACTTCAGTCTGTCCAAAAAGGCCCTGCTCCACTCTCAGTGAAGCTACTCTTCCCCACTCACAGTCTTCCTGTGGGTTGCTTATCCAGTTTCAGGCTCATATTCTCTGCATGACTGGGAAACAAAGCGCCCCTCCCACTTTGGTTGTGGTGGGGGTGGGTGGTGGGAATTTTCAAAAATGCTTTCTACCTAGATTTTTAACCTTCTTTCAAAAAGGAAAGAAAATGCAGACTCACGTGCTTATCAGGCAGTCCTCCACTCAGATACATCTTCTCTATGTCTTTATCAATTTTAACCAAATTCTACAAAGGGGTAGCCACCCTGGGTGTATCATGCTTCTACAAGTTTCCTAAGAACACAAGTACAGTAGAGACACCTTAACGCAGAAAAGAGAAAAAAGCTCAGCATTCATTCAATGCTTATGAGAGGTCAGAAAACCCATCTGAGGTACAAACCCATCGCACACAATTTCAGTGGTTTTACTGCTCACAGAGCAATGTATTTAACTTGGAAAAAACAACTTATTTTCCTCTTCTCTCTCTTGGAAATAAAACAGCCTGGAGCAGAGAGTCAGTACGGAAAATTTCAGCCTAAATGGTTAGGATTTGGCAGCATGATAAGCAACTCAGAACAGGGACTTAATAATAGGCAGCACTACAGTCCCACCTGTAATTATCCATTATGTCTCAAGTGAGAAACCACAAAACATTTCCTTGAGATGTAGGGAAAGTAGTTGCATCCAGACAGTTTAGGTTTTGAGCTGAATGCTAAGGTAGTGTTTACAGATGAACACTGGTTAGAGGAGGATCTGAAAACTTTCCATCATATAGGGCTGGAATGTGCTAGCCATAAAGCTGCCAGCAGAAGTCTCTCGTCTCCAGCCTAGTAATGACACAAGCACTATTTCTGCTTTAATTGTATATGTGACAAGGTTGGTTTAGTGCAATAATTATATACCATTGCAACCAATAACGCTTTACAAAAATAGAGGAGGAACGAATTCCCTTTTCATGGAAAGCTAAATTCCCAGTGTTTTTAGTAAAAGCAAGATGACATTGTGGATTCCAGAGAGTATCTGACTGCTCAAAACTCAAGATAGATCTTGGATAGATTTCAAAACCATGGTTTCTCACATGGGCTGAACAGTGTTACGATAGCGCAATTTGATCTGCTGCTTCATATTTCTGGTTATCATTAAGGCACCAACCTTTTAAAACCTTTTGTAGGTTATCTTTTTGCTCTTTTTTGTTAAGAGTATTCTCAATGCCCATGATGCAAACTTTCTTTGTGCCGTACTGTACTAATCTTCTGCACATGTTCCTCTACCCTGTGCAATTACATTTCGGTCAGCATTATTTTTGTCGTCTTGGCTTCTATAACCCACTCACTGAAAGATGTTCCTTACAAGATAGACTGCAATGCCCAGACTGGAACTTATTAACCAGGATAAAAGCAACATATTTATGCCGGGTCAACAAGGGGCAGGGAGAGGGGGATGGAAGGGAGAAAAGAAGGTGACAGTGATTAGTAAGAATGACTGAGTCCTGCTAGTAGTTGCTGCAGGGACAGAGGGCCTATGTAGGAGAAGTGCTACTAATGCAAGTGTGAGGAGGTAAAGTATTCTTCAAGCGAATGGAGAAAAGCTGAAGTGCCCACCTTTCAAAACACAAAGGTGCAGATGGGCCTTGCAGCATAGAGAGAAGAAAATACCAAGGTTTTACCTCATTACCCTGCAGAATTCCTTTTATGTATTTATTTATGCCTTCAAAGGAAGGGAAATTTATTTTAACAGTAGGCAAAATTTCATGACCAGCAACATGGTGCAGTGGGAGAAATGTTTCTCCATCACTGGATCCTCTCGAGCTCCGGTGGTAAGGAATATGATGAACTGTACAACTTCACTGGCTGATACAGCCTTGCTTTGCAGACTAGTTTTATGCCAAAGGTTACTTGTGATGAAAAGGAAGTCATCACTAATTAGCAATCTTCCCAACTAAAGACAGGCTGGTTTATAACTGTATATCACACTCATAGGTGGCTGTTCTTACTTGGCTTCATAGGCTAACATTCAAGGTAGTACAAATTAAACAATGTGTTTCCTCTTCCAGCTCAAATAAACAGCATTTGGTACTCTGGGTATGGGACTCAGGAATGATTGCACTCATCCCTGATCACACAGGGGTCTTAAAATTATGTTTTCTTCTTCATCAATGCCTGAAAAAGTCTTACAAACTCACAGAAAAGCAGTGACAGCAGAGGCTAGCAGAGTTCATCTCCTTGTGCTGAGGTTTTTAAGATATATATTTTGTCTTAGAGTAGATCAGAAGGGTCTTTAATTAGTTTAACACTAGTTCCACTGTGTCACTGTCCTTAAAGTTAACACATATCCTCCTGTGTATAACCAAAACTCCTCTCTTGCCAGTTACACCAAACTTCATTCTCGGTGACTAGAAGGTGAACAATTGATCATAAAACCTCTTCATAGCAACTTTTTATACCTGAAGCTATTAGTTTCTTTTTCAAGCTTGGTTGCATCTAATTCTTTCAAATTTACTTAATTGGTGGCTTTTTCAAAGCCATTTATCATTGCCAGTGATCTCCGCTAGACTTCTCTCAATGCCTCTGCAGTTTCCTTTTAGTGAAGTAGCCAAAATCTGGAGCAATACCTTGTAAGTGGATGCAATCCTCTTCGACTGTCATCATGGCTACATGATGGGGACATAGCATGTATTGCTTGAGCCCAGATTTGGTAAAGACAGCACTACCCAAGCTCTAGTCTGCAGAGGGTTTTCTCTGCTATCGGTACTGGATCGATTCCAGAGATGGACCAACTGACAACACTGCCGCCCTCATGGTTGTAGTACTTCCCACAGCTTGCTGTAGCTTTTACCCTCCATTTTCTCCTCCTCCTTCTGCTTCCCTGATGCAGTGCTAGCACTTAGCAGGGTCTAGTGCAGAGCTGCGCATGGAACCAAGACTAACGGCAGGACCTAAGGTGGGTGCTACCGGCCGTCTGGTGAATCCATGTTTGCCATATACCAGCTACTGCTTCCACAGCAGACCACCTGGTGCTAATTCTCTCTCCCCACGTAACACTGGCATTTCATAAAAGCTGGCTGTGGATCACATTTGGGACATAACTATTCTCCTCTTTACATGCACCTAAGAAGTTAAAACTGGAACTTGCAGTTGAACCAGTTTTTAACGTGTTCCAATAGCTCCAGGTGAGACTGTCCTACCCTTCATAAAGGATAAGGTAGATGAGATATTAGGAAGAAATTCTTTACTGTGCAGGTGGTGAGACACTGGAACAGATTGCCCAGAGAAGTTGTGGATGCCCCATCCCTGGAAGTGTTCCAGACCAGGCTGGATGGGGCTTTGAGCAACCTGGTCTAGTGGGAGGTGTCCCTGCCCATGGCAGGGGGTTTGGAAGTCGATGATCTTTAAGGTCCCTTCCAGCTCTAACCATTCTATGATTCTATGATCTTGTGCTAGTGATTGCTTCATTTCTGCAGCTAAGAGCATTTGACTTTAAAACTGGATTCTGGTTTAAGTATCAGATTAAATGGCTCTACTCCCTCATCCACCAGACTGCCATAGATGGAGAGCTGAGCTGTTGTATTCCTGTGGACATGTCCAAATAAAGCAAGAAACCCCACCTCTCTGTTACAGACAGATGATCTTTCTGTTTTATGTTAAATGAATAACCTTTTCCAAAATGCTAATTAACTATATATCTGTCTTGCCTTTTGCAGACAGTTCAGAGTTTGTTCTAGCAATTGAAAAGCATAAGGTTTTGAAAAAGAAGCCTCCTAGGAGGGTTTATTAGTTGGAGTAAAGTACCAAACACAAACACAGCTGTATTGGTATGCATTTTGTTTAGAAGTGACTCAGATTCAGCTAGTCCATGGTACTCCTGTGTGAAATGAGGCCTTTTTGGAAACACATCTATGTGTATTAAACATTTTCCAGATTTAATATATGCCTTCTTTCTGTACATTTCCTTAAGAACCATGTTATTATCTACCCTGTCAATAATATGCTGTAATGGTTTTCAGTCATCAATCTGTGATCTACCCCTAAAGATCTACCTAGAAAAGCTTCAGTAAGTTTCCATTTTCTATGGAAAAGTCCACACAAAATTGTTACAGGCCCAGAAATTGTAAAAGATTTCAATCATTGCAATACTAATGAAGATTTAAAGCTGTTTTTGTTGGACTTCTCATTCTTTTTTGTTTTCAAGTACTTATTTAAATTTTCTTTCTCATTGATAGGTGAGTTTATTATCCTCTTTCATGTCCTTGATGTTCAAAATATGACATACATTTGCATTGTCCCACCCTACAGTTGGCTTTGAATATTTGTGTATAAACACTGTTATTTATTAGCATAGTTGGTACCCCTGAAATAAATAGGGCTGAGCATGAGTACTTAATTTCCTTCACTGCCTTCATTTATGCCACCCCAGACACAAGATCTGTGTAAAATCTCAGTATTTTCTGATGACAGACATCACAGAATTCCAGTGGCAAAAACTAGTATTATGTCTAAGTCAGTCTTGCTACATCACGGCTACCAGTTCTCCAATAAACTGCAAGGCTGTCTGGGTTAAGCTGTACTGCAATCTTAGTAACCCTCCCTAGTGAAGCTGAGGTGTTTGTAAATACAACATTGAAAAATCTGTAACAAAAATATCTAAATTTTAACAAATTAGCAATTGTTTTGCTTTAGTCTCAGTCTCTGGAGCCACTGGAAAACTTACTCTTATTTTTCATTTTGAGATAAACAAATATCTGAAAAAAAAAAAAAAATATCCAGAAAAAAACCCCATGCAACCCCCTTTCTTCACAGCCTATTCAGCTAGATACCTATGTAGTTCTTTGTAGCACACCAGTATCTTGTGCTTCCCTGCTCAGCAACCCTGACATGACCTCCAAGAAAAATTAAGTGAGAAACAATCATGATAGGCAACCAAGTCAAATTTCTACAGAGGACAAAGGATACATTGCCAACAAAGCTTTTTCTTTGTTGATGCTACTACATCAGCCACGTGCTGTTTGTGTATGGAGTTTCCAATGAGTAAAAGCCATGAAATGGTAATACTCATTCTGCTGTTTTCTCATTCTGAAGGCATAGACGTGAGTTGAATGTTACAAAATCTTTAAAGACATAAGGAGGTCTACTTCAACCCATCAGCCACTCATACCCTGAAGTAATAGTCCTCATTACTCCTACAATTACGCCTCCGACAATTCACTTCCCAACTCAAGGGCTTAAGAATAAGATCTATAAATATAAATTATTATAAATTAGGCCAGTTATAAAACCTGCATGCTTTAACAACTTTAACAAAGCTATTAGAAAGGCCTAAAAAGGAAGGTTTGTATTCTTATTGTTTGCCAATGACCAACCTCACACACATAGATAGGAAAGACAAACCAGCAAAATTCAGTTTTAAGACCCCTACATACCATGCCGGTAAATGTACTGTGATGGTGTAGTTAGAAACTTTTTTCTTTTTGAAGACTGTGACATTTTACTAATATCCAGAATATTCTGGATCCAAACTTCTCACTTTCAATTTACTGTTTTACACAGAAATCAAGTATTTGCATATTTTATAGAATAAATTGTTTAACACCAAAGACAGCTTTAATACAAAATTTTCACCAAGGTCTACATAAAGGAATAGGAAACCAAGTAAAAAATATTTAAGTGCAAACATTTCAAACACTTGAACAATATTTCAGATATTAAAAAACATCCAAGTATTTTAAATCTTGATTCTTTGTTTTTTTTCAGTTATAAGTATTATCTTCTCCTAATAATAATTTAATGTTTATTTTAATATTATTTTATAAGCTTCTTTTTATAAAATTACTATATTCATACAAAATCACTGAAAGTAGAAGCAGAATATACCTGAAAATACAGTAATGTGTGTATTCAGTGAGTACAAACTATATTTTTTTACTACAAAAGCCTTTTGATTTTGTCATAAGTCTTGCTTATATTATGAGGAGAGGTGATTTTACACTGCAAACACAATCCCTTCTCCAAGCTGGCTGGAGCATGATGCGGTAGAAGCACACCATCTTCTGGTAGTAAAAAGCACTTTTTAAAGGCATGTGAAAGAAAGTCTTTGTGTCACTCAAAAAATCAGGAACACTCCTTAGATAGATCAGGAAAATTATTTTTTTTTTCCATGAAAATGTCCCAAAGTATGTCTTTTTCTTTTCCATAGAAAATTGTATATGAAAAACACATTGCCAACTAGAGTATACTTTCAGCTGACAGGCTTAAAAAGATTAAATCTCGTGTTGTTCAAATAACTGGAAGTCAAAACAGACAGGTGGTACCTCTGTGCTGAAACTTCTAGTAGGAAGCTAACATATTTTATTTGTTGTTGGGTGTTTTTTCAATCATGTTATGAAGAGTAACACTGAACATGATTGTTTGCAAACCATTTTGCAAAATGATGATCACCTTCATTCACCCTGAAAGACAGGGAAATTATGCCACAACTTACAGCTAAACAATACATTTAGAGGACTATGAAACAATAATTAAACGATGGTAATCTGATGGCCTTTGCAGAGAACTTTAATGCAGTGGTGGAGGCCCCTGCTGGGGTTGGCCAGCAGAGGCCGCTGACAGAGGCAGCTAAATTTCTCTTAGGTTATTACAGCCTAACGCTGCCACCTTTTTTCTCCAACAGCAATACTGTAAGGCTTTCAAGTGACCCTATTAACCCCCAGAATTAGAACTACAACCAGCAGGAGATACTGCACCCTGGCTCCATTCGACTGGAGGCCCGTATTTTCCCCAGGCTCGCTTTTGTAACCTACATACTCAAACAAGCACGTCCTACTTCCACATCCCTCACCAGATACAACTCCGGGCAGACTTTGCCTTTCCTGACCTCATGCCTACGCCTACATATTTGAACAGTCTCTCTGTATTCCTCCCATAGCTATCAACTGCTAATGACGAAGGGGTAGGTCAGGAAATGTGGCCTGGAGGAGGACAGAAGGGGCCTTAGGGCTTGGGGATGAGAAACAGAGCACAGCAGGGGACTGTGCTAGGCCCAGGTTTGGAAGGTCAAAGGGAAGAGACCGTGTGATGTCCAGGCATGTAGGCAGCTGCACTAACCTGCCCACTGGGTCACGGTGGCAGCACAAGACACCGCTCCCTACAGACCTTGCTGGCTGCTTGCATTGGGTGGCCTTGGCAAGCATAAGGATCCTGGGCTGACCCAGGGCTTCACAGCTTCCCTGTCCCATAGACGCTCCAGGTTATGTCAGATAAGATCCCACAGACATGGCATTGCTTGCCGCTGTTCCCTTGATCGTTGTTTTTTATCCACGTCATTTCTTTGTCTCTGCTTTCCTCCACATTTTGCACAGACAGAAGTAATTTCTACCCTTCCCCTGCCAGATGTGCTTAACATGCAGGGCACTGTCGTGACCAAGACTCTTGGTTATTGCCTCTGTTCTCCTCCCATCAATAACCCTATGTCTTTTGTCTTTGTATCTAGACACCTCTACCAAGACATGTGCACATGCCAGTAGACAGCAACTTCTATTTTAACAAAGGCTTTAACATAAATCTGAACTACGTATAAACTTTGCTTTTAAAAAGTCAATATTTGGGAAGAGAAAAAAGCATGCAGGAAAGCCATTCAGACTGCTGAAAATCAATAAAAAGGAATACGAGGGGCAATGTGTAGTGTCTCTCATCTCAGTCAAGGCAAATGGTGTGGGGGTGGCACCAGCATTCTGGTAGGCACCTGCTTGGGGGGAGTCACTGAGGATGTAGCTCTGTGACCCTTCCCAGTGAGGTGAGGCCCTCTTTGAAGTGTAAGAATGCTCAGTCAGGAGCAGAATCTAATGATGTATCACAAAGGTGCTCCCTTTCTTCCTCTGCCCTTTAGTTGATGCCTTACACCACTCCAGTCCCTGCCATCATCACCTTCATAAAGAGAGACAGTCTAGCGTGCCCAGTGGGTCACTTCAGATGGGCTGCAGCTCTCACTTTGAGCTCTTTGCCTAGAGCCATTTTCAGCCTTTTCAGGCCAGCCTCTAGAGTAACCCTGTGGCTGTGCTAAGACCATGAGATGGGGGTCCTGCAACACGTATTGAGGGGAGAGGGTGGTACAGAGAATAGGTTGTGGCAGCAGGAATGTTCTCCACGTGGTACTTTATGAATTCTGGAAAGACTGTTTTTTCTAGGTGCACTTCTTCTAGGTGCCTGTGTAAGAAATGTGCTGCCATCTAGCAGCACATTACAATTAATTTGGGAGGCAGTATATCCCAACAAGTAGTGTAAACATTCCTCACTTGTGTCTGGCCACTGACGCGTCTGCAAGACAGTGGTTTTCCAGTGTCTCAGCTAGATCATGTTCTTGAGCAATTAGCAGCCTGTGGAGTTTTCCCACCACCAGCACCTGTAGGCAACGAGACAGTCCCACATGTTCATGTCCTCTGCACTGCTGACAGTCGCATGGTGTGTTTGAGAGGCTGAATGATCACTACATCCAGCGGTGCTCCTGGGTTTCGGGCAGAGTGATTGCTGGGGACCCTGGATTCCTCAGGAGTGCCATACAGTACTATAAAGTCATAAAATATACAAAAGATAACTAAAGCTGAACGCCCAGTCCTGTGTTCCCCCTGAGGCTCTAGAACAGCATCCAGCTAACAAGCTGAAGACACATGGCCTAAAGCCACAGCAGTTATCACATCCAGAGGAGAAAATTTCCCCTGATGTGTTGTAATCTACTTCATAAATGAGTGGTTGTGCGTGGAAGATAAGCAGGGGACATAGGTGTAGGTCGAGATGCCCATAGCTGGAAAGGTCATCCGGGTGACCTTCTGGGTGGAAAGTTTTCGTGCAATGAGTGCATTAAACTCACTGTGCTATACCAGTAATCATCAAATGTTGGTCTGCAGAGCAACAGCTGCAGAGAGGCTAGAGTGAGCTTTTGCCTGTGACCTGACTGCTCTCAAAGTGAACAAATGGTTGAGACTTACCAGTGCCACCTGCCAGCAGATCCCAATCTCCTTGAAGACCTTCAGAGAAAGTATTCCACTAACTTGCAGTTGAGTAAAATATTAAGAAGTACATGTTTATTCTGTCTGGTAAACAGACACTGACAATGTACCGTTGGGATGCTCCCAAGGGTCAAATCCCAGATGCAGCCCAACAGCTGGACAAGCAGTCTCCAGGGGAACAGCTATAATCAAACAGAGAGGATAAAAGTGTTCATGACATGTTGTGAGACACTTCTTCATAAGCAGCAGCTGCAAAAGGGCCAAGATGACTTTCTGGGTAGGAAGTCAATGTCACACTTCATGATGCTGTTGAAGATCATTTTGTGCACACCGGGAGCTTCAACTCCAATATTTGTAAGGCACAAAAAGGGTCTCAGGTGCACGAAGGAACTGGTTGCCCATCTAAATGATACTGTTGTCAGGCAGCCTGTATTCTCTCATGATTTCTTCTGACTTTGCTTTCATTTCTTGGATGGGGTCTTAAGCTACATATCACAACTTCTCTTTGATGTCTCTCACAATTCCCCTTTCAGCTGTGCTAAAAAAAGTGTGTCCACTCTCCAAAAGAATCTTCATAAAATATTTGGTGATATCTCGGCCAGCAATATCCAGTCTGGAGACAGCATGAGGTAAACAGTATCCTTCATATATGGGGACACTGTGGATAACACCATACTGTCTCTGTGCTATTCATGACTATTCCTGTAATATGGGCTGATGCATAAAGTGCCAGAGTTGCCTGGACTGCAACGTGCATAGCTGGCACCATGAAGCCTTTGAACGTGATCTCCGTCATTGCTGTAGTTTAACCCAGCAGGCATCTAAACACCACGCAGCCCTTTGCTCACTTTCCCCCTGCAGTGGGATGGGGGACAGAATCACAAAAAAGATAAAACTCGTGGGTTGAGACAGTTTAATAGGACAGAAAAAGAAGGGAAAATAATAATAATGGTAAAATACATATAAAACAAATTATGCACAATTCCGTTGTTTACCACCTGCCGACCAATGCCTAGCCCATCCCCGAGCAGTGGCTGCCTTGCCCCAGCCAACTCTCCCCAGCTTTGTATGTTGAGCATGATGTCATATGGTACAGAATATCCCTCGGCCAGTTTGGTCAACTCTCCTGGCTGTGTCCCCTCCCAGCTTCTTGTGCACCCCCAGCCTCCTCACTGGCAGGGCAGTATGAGAGGCTGAAAAGTCCTTGACTTAGTGTAAGTTCTGCTCAGCAACAACTAAAACATCAGTGTGTTAAGGACATTATTCTCATCCTAAATCCAAACCACAGCACTATACCAGTTACTAGGAAGAAAATTAACACTATCCCAGCCAAAACAGGGACAGTCATTTTTTTTTCCTGGTTTGCAGAGGATTGAGGCAGATTTCAGTCAGCAGTACTGGCCTTTCACTGGCTTTGATTCTCAGCTCATACTCATACACGTCTCCAGATCTTTTCCATATCATCCCAGCATGTAATTATGCCATAGTCAATTGGATAATTCAGAGACAGGACCCCTCTTTTGGACTGAGCTGCTTCTCCAATGTAACATTCTTTCTGTCCAGCTCCTAGCACTGCAGCTTTGACTTTTGAGTGACCATCAATTCCTGTGAAGTTGGGCTACAGTCACCTGCGATACCCACTTTAAATAACCCAGACCCATTGTCAAAGATTACAGCTAGGACAGCCAAAACATTGGGGTCAAACATTCTTTGTAGAGTTGATGGCTCCTCAGAGTGACTCCCTGGCACTGTTTGCCCATTCTCCCTTTACAGGCTGGTCACCATTGCCAGGGAAATCTTCTACTACATAGTGTATCATACTACAGCTTGCTGTTTCTAACATGTCTGCCCCCAACTACCTCACAATGGCCAGCAATAAAATAATACGTTTTCCCAGCAAGTTATCTGATTCCAGGAGCTTCCCTAGATGTGGCCAGCATAGCTTCTCCATGTCTCTAGCCAGAGGACTATCAGTTCACCAAGTCTGATCCACAGGTCATGGACCATCAAGGTTTCCCCGTAACGAGCCTGAGAGCATATTTTTCCTCAGAATAGAAAAGTATGTATTGCAAAATGCATGATGACAATTGTTAAATTTTTCACATGTGCCTCTGGCTTAGCTAAGAATCTATAAAATATTGCCAAGAGTGGTGAAGAATAGGACAATTTTGCCTCCCTGTAAGTATTCACTGGATCACTAGTTTGCTTTTCTGAATACCGTCTGTATTGGAAGCAGACCTTTTTCAACTGAATCCTTTCTGATCCTTTATAGGAAACTACTAAAAATGAATAGGTAGAACTATGTTTGGAACTGTTTATTGCATTCTGTAGTCCTTTTTTCCTGTCCTTGTTACTTAAAGTCTATTTTTTGGTAAAATCACAAATGTGAAATAATAATTTCTGCCTCTTGCTGGTTTAAAAAACCTTGACAACTTTAAACAGTGCTTATAATACTTTCTAGCTCAAAGAAAGTCCTTCCCCTAATTGATTTATATCCTAGACTGCTGACAAGCTGACCTGCCCACAAATAGACAGATGCACGGATGTTTTCCTTTCATGCTTCCCTTTTCCATTCAGCACTTTGTTGAGAAGTACAAACTCTTTTTTTGAAGTTTGTTCAGAAGGATTAAAACTATCCTGGATCTTCATAACTGATCCCCATTTCAGGGGGAACCCCATTTGGATTTTATTTTTTTTTTAATTTTGCTTCAAGAGAAGATTTCCCAAAAAAGGAAATTTCTATAGCTTTGAAACCAATCAGGTCTGGCAATCCAAATCAGTTTACAGAGAAAATTTCCTTAAAAAAGGAATAAAAAAAAACACTGTCTAACTTCAGTTTGAATTCTTGGCTTCCAGAGTGTAATTGCTTCTCCTTGTACCCCTAAATCCAGGGCAGCTTCAAAGCAAGGGTTGTTTCTATTAAATTTAATTACTTTTTCCTGCAACTCGCATGGCAAAGGTGCTAGGTACTAAATGAAAGTAGCCATGAATTAGAGACAGATTCCAAACAGATATTTATATTAAACAGAAATTTTAAGTCTAAGCAAATGACATTCTTGTACAGAGATAAAAAAAAGCCATCTAACAAGAGATCAGCTATGTGTATGTTATTCCCGTTCTGCTTAGATTCCAGACGTGTTTGTGTTAAATGCCACTCTATACAATTTAGCAATTTCTCTAATCCTCTTAATATTTGTGTACATATATTTCAGTGTGGCACACTTGTTTTCATGCGTGCTTCTATATAAGTGTCAACAGGTGTCCTAGTCATTTAAGAGGTTTTTACATGCATCACACTAGAAGCCCCATTTAGTCCTGCATGGTCTGCATGCAGCTTACAGTGGAACACTCCATTTTGAACACGATGTTGAGCATTAAAACAAGGGAATATTGACTGTGATTATTAAATGGCAGTTCAACCTAGCCGCAGGAATGCTCATCTGTTCCCTTATATTGATTCTGTCGTAAATCACCTTAGAAAGGGCACGTGTGAATTAACATTGTTACTGTAGGGACTGTAATAAGTGAAATTACTGTTTGTGTTTAGCTAAAGTACTGTAAACTGAACTCATAGAAGAGACAATATGAGACATCAAAAGTTTCTCATGCTCACCTGGCGATACAGCTTACACTGATATGACAAGATCTCATTCAAGAGTGGAAAGATAGCTCATTTTCTGAGAACCGGTCTGTCTTTGGCCTTTGATGTTTGTCAGAGGCTGTCAGCTGTGGAGACACACATGAGAAACTGGTCTGAGACGAGCAATTCCATTCCACACGAGCTGCTAACATCTTGATGGTATCCAGTGTTTGTCACCTCTTAATGGAATGGAATACGAACTCAAAGCTGAGAGGCACACTGGAAACACAGTAATAATGTAATTCCCACAACATGTCAAACCTAAATGAGCTCTGTCCCACAGACATTGGATTGTGAAAATTCATAGATGAACATGTTTTTTATAGGCCAGTCTTTCTTGCTTCTAATGTCAGTGCTTATGCATGTCTCTTTGCTCTTATTGACTGTGTCGCCTGCACAGAATTGACTCCCCCAGGCAACAATTCTATGATTCTGTGTCCACTATGGATGTGTGGGTACCTATGTGCTAAAGAGAACAACGAAAATACAGTTGCAGTGAAAAGGATTTCTGGAATTTACACAAAGGGCTTGCTGGGAAATATTCTTCTCCTGATGATTTACTATCTGAAGACATGGAGATGAGTTTTTGAAAGAAACAAAGCCCATCACAAGTGCAATTTAATTAAGAAATTATGATTCCCAATGATAAAAATATGTTTGCACTACCAGATACGAGTTGTTTCTCATATAAAGAATGTAAACCTACTCTCTTCATTTCTTCTCTTTAGTTTAGCTGTTAGCCAGTGGAAGCTAAATAAGTTCAAGCATTTGGAGACTGAGAAATTCCTCGAAATAAACGTCTCCCTGAATTTTACTTTGCTTGAATGAATATATTGTAGGAATGTTTTGATTCTAATGCTGAAAGATAAAGCAAATGATACTGAAAGTATCTTAAGACCTCACCACCCGCACCTGAGAGAAGCTCAGCATCACCACAACAAAGCAATAGACACAGATAGGCACAGGGGAATGGGGCTTACAGCAGTCAGCAGTAAACATTAAGCGTGCTCATAGGCATTACCATAAAATTGGGAACTATCAACCAGGACTTTGGCATTTCTCTAAATCATTGACTCAGCTATTCAAGTAAAACTGAGTTTCACCATCCCAACTTCTGTCTTCACATCCACAGTTGTCCTTCAGCTGTGAGGGACTGTTGCTCTTTCCCTGCAGAGTAGGTGTGATTAGAGAGGAGACCTGAGATACACATTTGATTTCCCTCCCAGGCTCATGAAAGCACTAAACTCCAGGCGCCCTGCTTCTTCAGCAAGTGCATTAGCCACCAAACTACTGTATATATTAAGGTCAGGCCACCACTTCCTCCTCTTGTGGCCAGGTTTTGGAATGAAACTGTGTCATACTCTGGGCTTTCATCAGTAGGGATGACTAGTTTATGAATGTCAAACAGATTTAAGCTTGAGATAAGTCCTGAGACATGCCATTTAACTGCTTTGGGGTATGTTCATTGGCACAATATTTCACATGAAGGTACTTTACCCATGGAGATTTGAAAGCCTACAGACTCTGCTACTGTTTAGGCTGTCTAAACAGTTATGTGGAGTTAAGATGAATAATGTACTAGGATTGGAATTACTTTCATTTTGTCTGAATCATGCTTTTGGTGGCTTTCTGTACCTTGGCCTCATGTTCAATTTTCATGATGCTTTTGGACCTGTCTACCCAGAAGTTCACAAAAAGTGGGTTTTGGGGTAACACTGCCAGTTCACAGAGCATGCAGATGGAGTTCCTAACTGCCTGTGCAGAGGCACTGAACTGAGCCTTCTCCCAGGGAAGTTTTTTGCAACTGGGTGAGTGAAAAGTTGAAGTTAGATCTGAGTCTGTGGGTTGAATAAACGCATGACAGCTCAACTGAATGCGATGCAACTGGAGTCTTAATTTGGCAGGTGCAAGGATTTTGAAACAGGATAGAGGGAGAGGGTGCTACCTTCTATGGCAGGTGCAAGGAGACAAGCAGAGAGGCAGAACTCACCACTGCCACTGCTGGGGATACCTCCAAACCGTACTTGGGACCTGTACCTTTCTTGCTAAGCCCTATCGTCTGCAAAGTCAAAGTAAAGCAATACTGTAACTATTCACACATCTGACATGACTGGGATTTGTGATTGTGTACAGAAAGAGAAAAAATAAGTGAATAAAATGAAATAAAAAAAAAATGGAGAAAGCCAAGGAGAGAAACTATTTCACCTGTGGAGTTGGTCCAGTATTTAAAAGGAATGGACATACTGAAACAATATAATTTCCATATGTAAACTACTGGAGAGTAGTTGAGAGTGCCTGCATGCTTCCCCTCTACATAACAGCCTTGATAACAACAGCTGATACAACGGGGGATTGTATGTCAGCTTCCCTGTGACATCTGAATACTTTTTTTGGGGAAAACAACGCTTAGAGCTGTGGTGGTTTTGAAAGCTTACTTTATAGAAGTAGTATTCTACTTTCAGTTTAATTGATGTATATGGTTTAAATTCAGGAACTGTCTGTAGAACTGAACATTATAGTGTCTCCTGCGATTTATTCCTGCTAGGATGGTCACCGTACTCAGAGACAGCAGATTTGGATGCTGGATTCAGATGCTGGAGCACCTTTGGATGAATAAACTGTAGAAATCACAGTAAGATGCAATGGAAGGATTCAGTGTCTGGCTTTAATAGCCTTCTAGAACTGTACTTGGGTAAAAAATATATGAAGTTGTTTATTAATCAATTACCTTTCTATAGCCTGAAGCAAAGACATGAAGACAGAGGGAAGCTCTTAGCCTTCTGTCATATATGGCATGATCTAGACTAGAATTTACAATTACGTTTAGCAAGGTGGACACTATCTAATTTTTAAATATTGCTGGGCACAAAATGCAGACATGAAGGCACACTATCTATATTAGGTATCAAGCTTAGGCAATTGCATCAACTATTAGAGAAATCTCCCTCTCCCCACTGATTTTACAAGCCAAGTCACTTCATGCTCACCTGGCTGACAGAAGACTAACTCATCAACAAACCAAACCAACCAACCAACTAAACCAACAACAATAAGAAAGAGAGAACGTTAATGACATTATTTTGTGTTAGTGATGAGAGATGCAGCAGCACCAGCCACAGCACCACAGAAGGGTGGGTAGCCAGCTGTGAGGTTCTTCCATGCTGCCAAAATCCAGCCTTAGCATCTTCAGTTTCATGACCTGCAGTTCAGTAGCCACTTAAAACAGCCTCATACAGAAAGTACAAACAACCTGCAAAAGGCTCATGAGCAGAGTAACTGCACTCAGTCCATTTCAGAGTCAATGCATGTACAGTCTTTCTCCATCCAAACTAACATCCAAATATTGGTGCTTCAGCAGTCATTGTTGGGTGTGTGCATTTAGATGTGAATTTTAAGAGTCACACCTGAAAAAAAGTATATAACTTTACACAAGCAAAATCAGCTCCTGAAAACAAAGACTTACTTGAGTTAATCCTGTGTAGTTCTGTTCACCTTCCCCTTAATCAGACCTCCTTTCAGCTCTTTGCGTTACATAGACCTCACCTGATTCTAAGCTGTTCTTCTTTAATTTATCTGGCATAAGTGTAACAGTATTTCCTAAACCTTCTTGAAAGGCTGTGGAAAATGATGTTAATATGTCAGTACTTTAGATTTTATATAAAAAACATATTTAAGTCATTATGATGTTGGTCTTATTACACAAGGCAGATAGTAAGAGAAGTGTTCTTCACTGAGCTATAAGTTTAAGGCTCTACCACGTACTGCCCTAGACAAGCTGTGCACTTTTTTTGGTGATATGTTTCACTCAGTACAGTATGAGAATGACACTGTCTCCTTTCCTCCACCCATTTGCTGTGTTTCTTCGACTGTAAAGAGGCAAAAAGTTTCTCTTCTAGTATATGTACAGAGAAGCAGAAATGCTGGGTGGCAGTGATGCCTCCTAATTAACATGAACTTTATAATGGGTAATGTGATAACAGGGGGCCCTGTTCTGGTCACACATAGAATTGTGACAGAGCCCTGCTGTTAGCCTAGAAGCCAAGGTAGGTCACTTGGGCAACGGGTGTAGGTTTTTGGAAGTAAGATATAAAAATGACAGTCTGCATCTTCAGAGGTATTTTTCAGTTGATATGATATTGCAAAAGGGGAAACCAGGAAAACTAACAGGACTTGAAATAATTTTCCAAAGCATGGACTGTGATCTTGAGCTAATGGAGTTTGTTCCATATAATAGCATACAAAGAGCATAAATTATGTGCTATCATAAAGACCATCATCTTTTCCTTGTGGAGAAGCAGAAGAGCAGGACACACCAGAGCAGGTGTCCCTGTAGGTGAAAGCACAAGGAGGGACCTGAAAGCTACACCCAGAGGCCTTCAGGAGGAAGGATTTTGCAGGCTGGTTGCTTGAATTGGGTTCTGGGACCAGAGGGAAGACGGGGAGATGCTGGAAGACAGCAGGCATTATGTAAAAACTGTACTGCTTTTCCTGTATAGGCCTTAGTTTTCCACAAGACTCATAACCTTCTTAAGGAATACATGTATTGACCACTTTTAAAACAGAATCTATGTTTTCCTACTTCATTCTTTAAATGTCAGTATATGTATGTATATATGTATGCATGTATATATATCTCTCTATATAAAATATATAAATTTGGGATTTTTCTCCAGCTTTCTGTTCACCAACAACATGCTGGATTAGAAACAATCTATGACTACACTTACATTCTTAACAGGACTATTGATATATTCCAATTCAATATATTCCACTTCCACTCAGAATTTCTTTGGCTAATTTGGTTACCCACTTTATTCGCAAATATTGTGCAATAAACCTCTTCTGAAGTAGTCTTACATAATGGGGAAAAAGAGATCAACTTTAAATATTTGACATAATGCCAATTTGCAAATGATGCTGTAAAGACTGTCCTCTTTCATTTGTTTTTATATGCTATTGTTGCTCATTTTGCAGACTGTTGTTGCTTTTCCTTCCTGCAAAGCTTGACTCAACCCATTTAATCTGCAAGTCAGTAGTTTGATTTAACCCGTTAATTCCAATTAAATCACACTTCTCCCTCTGCACTTGAGCGTAATGCAATACCTTTACTATATACAAGTCTGACATTGGTGTATAACAGAATAGCTTTTCTTTTTCCTTTCTTAGTCTTCACCTTTCTTGCTGAAACAAGTATAACTTTGAGCAACAGTCCTGTTCCTTTCCTTTATAAGGATCTGTGTAATGAAATGGCATGCTCTCTTTTGTGATCCCCAGCTGCTGCAATAATCAAGAGTGAGATTAGGAATTAAATTTGGGTAGCTACATTGTGTGAGGTGGTAACTTGAGGGTCTTATAGTCACAGAGGAAAAAGAAAAGGTAATTTGCGGTATGATGCACCCAACACATGAATCATTTACTTTAGGAAAAGACAAACTGACACAAACATGCCTGTTCCTCCCCATGGACTACAGTGGGGTTCCAGATGGTTGCCTCAAAACATGGAAGCATCCTCATTGCAGATGTCTTAATTAAGTCAGAATAACCTCGTTCTTGTTGTTTAAAGAAAGGCAATGTGATCTGCTGCATTCATAACCAGCAGGGTAAGAAGATGGAGCAATAAGGCAGGGGTTAGACACAATGGTGCCTAATGTTGCCATTCTGCTTGGCTCTTCTTCACAGACCAGCAGCTTGTGCATCCCAAGGGATCAGTTTTAGCACAATTCACTTATGGAGAGAACTAATGAATATATATATAAGCACATACCATCTCCAAAGAAGCAAATACTTGAGGAGACTAAAACAACACATCAGCTCTAGAAGCTGTGAATTTGTGAGTAGCATTGAAGGGGTGGGATTTGCATTGTTTCTGTTTTACAAGAAAAGACGTTTGCAGCGAATATGAAATGTGTATTAGAAACCAATGAAAATGTGAGGATAATTACATGAACACATGTAAAAAAGGAAAACACATTCAAAAAGGTAAGATACTTACGGCAAAATGAGCAACTGATTTTTCTTCTCACCACTATGTTGTTAAATCAAGGTGAGGAAAATGGATTTATTGAAAACATCTCAAAGCATTGGCTTCTCAATGACAGAAAAAATACTCTTCTTTCCACCCTTGTTTTTCAATCTGATTAACAAGCAAAACAAAACAAAGCATTCAGCTGCTGCAGAAGGATCCATTCATGCTAAGAATGTATGGTTGAATATATTTCTCATAGCGGGGGAGCTTACTGTCAAACATATACATTGAGAGTGTGTAGACTCAGGTGTGCGAACAGAGGGAAGTGGGAGTTAACGATTAGGTGGGCCTGATGCATACCAGAATAGTGACCAAAATTCTTAAAAGGCTGAAAACAACAGGTTTTCTGACATTGAGCCTAGGATGGAAGACCCAGCTCTGTGCTGCTCAAGATTACGAGTTTTGTCTGGGCCTTGTATGTCAATTGTGCTCCCTTTCAGACTCTTTCTCTCAACCAAATACTGCATGTTGAGAAAGAAACCAGAAATGTTTCGCTTCCCTTAGGCAAACAAAAGGAAGTTCAAGGAAGCAGTTTTGCTGTGAGTTTCTTGTTTCAGGGTTTCTTTTTCAGTTTTTTGGTTTTGGGAGTTTTTTTTTCTCAAAAGCAAATGCAATAGATAAGAGACTGCTTTGGCTCACTGTTAATTCACAGGCATAAATTCACAGGCACTTCATTGGCAACAGTGCTCCAGAAGATTTTTATTTCTCTTTTTTTTTTGCCTTTTCCTTTTTACTTTTCCTTTTTCCTTTTTCTTTTTATCTCTTCCTTTTTCTCTGTATTTACTACCGGCTTGCTTCGTGCGGAGATGAGAATGTAGACAATGTGCCGTTTGGTGTGTGCACTGCTGCCCTCCGGCGGGGAAAGGGCGGCTGTGCCATCAGGCTGTATGAGAGTATGGCGATGATTGTATGAGGTTATCCACCAAAAATTAACGAGGAAAACAATTCAAATTAGCTACTTTTCTGCTTTAAAAACTGTTGGTTGTTCTAGATTATTTTTTTTTTTAATATTCTGAGTGTAGTGGTGATGAATGCGAGAGAGAGTAAGGCCAAATAAAGCTGGAGAAAGGGATCCTGGATAGAACAAGTAAAGAAAGAAAGAAAATAAGTGACAGAAGAAGTAGCAGACTATGTGCTTCTCCTGTTTCCACTGATCACTGCTTCCACTGATGGTGGAAGATATGCTTCTGGCAGCCTAACACATAGGAAAGTATACATCATCGTTTTACAGATGAACAATGTCTGTTTCAGCCTCATTTCTCATCAGCCTCCTTGGCTTGTTTATATCAGCCCTGACTCACACTTCCAGTGTAACATCTCAGTACAGCATAATCAGTATTACTCTGCAGGTTCAGTGCTTTTACTGGTAATTTTGGCTGGTAATTGGAACTGATAATTTAATAGAGACACAAATATGACCTATCATGAACTTGCTCTCAAAAAAAATTGCCATTTGTGTTTAAATGCCGGATTAGTGCAGGATTGAAAGGTTGCGTGGAGCAACTGAGACGGCGGGGGAAGGCACTCAGCATCATCATGGCAATCTTTTTGCCGTTGCCTCGGCTTTTTGTCCCCTCCCACACAGCTAACTCTCATCTGCCTCTCCCGCCTGCCACAGCATCCGATGTGCCGCTTCACCCCATCATCTCACTTTGCTCTTACTGTCCCCTTCTTTGGGTGGGGGGAAGTGGCAAATCTCCTCTTTGAGGAAAAAAAAATAATAATAAAACAATAATGGTGAAACAGTTGCATAGCTTTTCAAATCTCTGTCATCCTTGTGACCTTCTCGTTCAGCGGACAAACAAAACTAGGTAAGAAACCCTAAGCCAGCAGTCTGCCACCACACACTGCTTATCTGCTGTCCTCTGGCAAAACTTTTCCCTTGCTCTTCCTCCTTTAAAAGTGCTGGGTTTGCTTTCCAGTAGTGTCAGGAACTATGAAGTGGTTGCTTTCTAGTTCCCTTAATGGAGTGGCAAATGCTGTCTAAGCACAGGTAGAACTGTCACCACCCTTTTCACAACAACATGTAGTAGTTTCTATAAGGTTTGTGGGGAGCAGAACTTCTCTTTTAGCACAGGAAATAGGAACAGGCCCCTGGAGGTCCTCTGTCCCCACCAAATCTTCCAATGTAAAGTCAAATGCTCACAGTGAAGATGGGCCAAAATTGTCTTTGCCGTCTCAATTCTACTTCCTTGCACCTGTAACAGAAGTTACTTTATATATATTCACATTGCCCTTCCCATCAAGATCCCTATCACACTGAACTCACACAATGTCCAGAACCCAAGCAATGATTTAAGAACTTTATTCCCGCTTTATTCAAAGCATAGCTCTTGGCTGACTGTGCGCTCATAACTAAGTTTGCCTCCAGATCAGAATTTATTTCCCCCAGGGCTTTTCCAGAATATTTGTTTCTGTAGTGTTTCTAAACAGCCCTCCGTATATTCAAAGCACAGCTCCTGCTAATTTCAGTTTCAACTGTGAGTTTCAACACTTCTGCAAATGAGACCACAAGGACATCAGTCAGTCAGCCAGAAAATGAAGAACATTCAATCAGTGACCACCTGTGAAAAATCTCATTTAAGGAACTCTGCGGTAAAGACAAGGGTGGCTTGGAAATTTTCAGACAAAACAGAGCTTCTCCAAAACCATCAGTTTGTGGAGCACAGCATGTTCTATTTAAAATATTTCAGACTGAAGGAACTGCTACCAAATTGAAAGCGATGTCTGGAGGGAACTAAGCTTAGACTTTTGAAAGGGCTGTTGGGTATGAAGCCAGGGAAACTGAAAGTCACAGTCTCCAGATTCAAAGAAGCTCATCAAAACTCTTCCCTAGGTCAAGAAGCTCTGGAAGGCAAGTACCTTAAACTTCCTAGCCTCGTATGGCCCTCAGATTATTATCCATTACTGCTCTTTCATTTGTGTGGTGATGAAACCACAATGTATAGTCCAAGGGCAATCAAAAGAGACTTCAGGGCTTAGGGATGGCTAGTAAGAGAATCTGGAGCACAGGTTATTTTTCCCTCTCTCCTTCCAGTTACGGGCAGGGACATTGAAAGAAACAGATGGGCCCAGTCTACTAGTACGTGGCGCTGTGTCGGGTGTCACCAACATAATTTTGTTTTTTTTGATAATGGGACAGCCTACATGGCATCAGGTTTGCTGGCATCAGATGGGATTCACCTTTCTCAAAGGAGGAAGAGGGTCTTTGCTCACAAGCTGGCGGGGTTCATAGACAGAGCTTTAAACTAGGCTCGATGGGGGAGGGGGACAACATAAAGTTTGTCCATGACAAGTGGTGGGATGACACGCCAAGGTTAGGGGGATGGGGTGCTAGCAAGGGCCTGCAACCTGGTGCTCTGAGACATGCTGGCGACACTGCAGCACACTTGAAGTCTTCCAGAGATGAGAAAGGGCTCCTGAGATAATAAGGGCCAAGAGTGAAACACCAGTGAAAGACCTCAAAGGAATTAAGAGGTGTTCCTCTAAGAAGGTTGACAAAGCCAACAGCCCAGTTGAAGTGCCTCTACACCAACACACACAGCATGAGCAACGAACAGGAGGAGTTGGAAGCTACTGTGCTGCTAGAAATCTATGACCTAGTTGCCATTACTGAAACCTGGTGGGACAAATCCCATGACTGGAGTGCGCCTATCAATGGCTACAAGCTGTTTAGAAGGGACAGGCGAGGAAGGAGGGGTAGAGGCGTTGCCCTCTACATTAGGGAATGGATAAGAGTGTGAAGAGCTGTCTCTGGAGACTATCCACGAGCAGGTTGAAATCTTATGGGTAAGAATTAGAGACTGAGGCAACAAAGGGAACCTTGTGGTTGCTGTCTACTACAGACTGCCCAAAGGGAGCCTATTGATGCAGCCTTCTTACTCCAGCTACAAGAGGCATCGTACTCGCAGGGATCTCGTCCTGCTGAGGGACTTCAACTGCCCTGACATCTGCTGGAAAAGCAGCATGGCAAGCTGTAGGCAATCCAGGAGACCTCTGGAGTGCACTGAGGGTAACTTCTTAAGCCAGGTAATAGACATCCCTGCCAGAGGGGATGTGATACTGGACCTGATGGTCATCAATGCAAGTAAGCTAATCTAGAGATGGGAAGACTGGAGGCAGCCTGGGCTGCAGTGATCATGCACTGGTGGAGTTCACAGTCCTGAGGGATGTGGATCAGGTGGGGAGTAGTCAGGGCTTTGCTTTAGGAAAGCAAACTTCCAGCTCTTCTAGCAATTGGTCAATAGGACCCCCTGGGAATCTGCCCTGAGGGACAAGGGAGCAGAACAGAGCTGGCAGATCTTTAAGGACACTTTCCACAGAGTGCAAAAGCTCTCAATCCCCAGGTGTAAGAAATCAGGAAAGGAAGGTAAGAGACCAGCATGGCTGAGTCAAGACCTGCTGGTCAAACTAAAGGGCAAGAAAGAGGTCCACAGGCAGTAGAAGCATGGACAGGTATTCTGGGAAGAGTATAGGGATGCTGCCTGGTTGTGCAGAGATGGGGTTAGGAAGGCCAAGGTGTAGCTGGAGCTCAACTTGGCAAGGGATGCAAAGAATAATAAGAAGGGTATGTCCAGGTATGTCAGCCAGGAAAGGATGGTCCTCCCTGCTGAGCAAGACTGGCAACTGATAATAATGGACAAGGAGAAGGCTGAGGTACTCAACAACTTTTTGCCTCACTCTTCACTGGCAACATCTCTTCTGACACCTCTTGAGTGGATGGGCCACAAGGCAAAGTCCCTCCAACTATAAGAAAAGATCAGGTTCATGACCACCTGAGGAACCTAAACATACAGAAATCTCTGGGACCTGACAAGGTGTATCCCAGAGTTCTGAGGGAATTGGTTGATGTAGTTGCCAAGCTATCACTCTCCATGACATTTGAAAAGCCATGGCAGTCAGGCGAAGTCCCTCTGACTGGAAAAAGGGAAACTTTGCACCCATTTTTAAAAAGGGTTGAAAGGAAGACCTTGAGAACTATCAACTTGTCAGCCTAATCTCTGTGCCTGGGAAGATCATGGAACAGATCCTCCTAGAAGCTATGCTAAGGCACATGGAGGACAGGGAGGTGATTTGAGACAGCCAGCATGGCTTCACCACAGGAAAGTCCTGTGTGACCAACCTAGTGGCCTTCTAGGATGGAGTTGACTACATGAGTGGACAAGGGAAGAGCTAGAGGTATCATCTATCTGGACTTCAGTAAGGCCTTTGACATGGTTCCTACAACATACTTCTGTCTAACTTGTAGAGATATGGATTTGATGGGTGGACTGTTCAGTGAATGAGGAATTGGTTGGATAGTCACATCCAGAGGGTAGTGTTCAAAGGCTCAATGTCCAGATGCAGGTTGGTGACGAATGACATCCCTCAGGTGTCCATACTGGGACTTGTACTGTTTAATATCTTCATCAATGACATAGCCAGTGGAACTGAGTGCACCCTCAGCAAATCTGTGGATGATACCAAACTGACTGGTGTGGTTGACATGCCTGAGAGATAGGATGCCATCCAGAGGGACCTGGACAGGCTTCAGAAGCGGACTCGTGTGAACATCATGACTTTCAACAAGGCCAAGTGCAGGGTCCTGCATGTGGGTCGGGGCAAGCACTGCTATCAACACAGGCTGAGGGATGAAAGCATCTCTTCCAAGAAGGACTTCGGGGTTGGGGCATCCTCCTAACTGGTGGATGAAAAGCTGGACATGAGCCAACAATGTGTGCTCACAGCCCAGAAAGCCAACTGTATCCTGGGCTGTATCAAAAGAAGTGTGGCCAGCAGGTCCAGGGAGCTGATTCTGCCCCTCTACTCCTATCTGGTGAGACTTCACCTCCAGTACTGCGTCCAGCTCTGAAGACCTCAGCACAGAAAAGACATGGACCTGTTGAGGAAGGTCCAGAGGAGGGCCACAAAGATGATCAGGGGGATGGAACACTGCTCCTGTGAAGAAAGGCTGAGATAGTTGGGGTTATTCAGCCTGGAGAAGAGAAGGCTCCAGGGAGACCTTGCAGCAGCCTTCTAGTACTTAAAGAGTGCTTATAAGAAGAAAGATGGGGACAAATATATTAGCAGGGCCTGTTATGATAGGACAAGCAGTAATAGTTTTAAACTGAAAGAGGGTAGACTTAGACTAGATAGAAGGAAGAAATTTTTTACAATAAGGGTGGTGAAACACTGGAACAAGTTGCCCAGAGAGGTGTTAGATGCCCCATTCATGGAAACATTCCAAGTCAGATTGGATGGGGCCCTGAGCCACCTATCTAGTTGAAGATGTCCCTGCTCATTGCGGGGTGGTTAGACTAGATGACCTTTAAAGGTTCCTTCCAACCCAAACTCATCTATGGTTCTATGGTTCTTCCATGATCTCACTCTAGAAGGGAACTCACATACATGTTGAGATACAGGACTTCCTGCAGCCATTGGAATAACTAATATTCATCAGGATTAGAGAGAGAATCTGAAGAACTTAAGTTTGCCAAAAAAATTTTGGGAGAAATGATTTTGAATCAAAATTGAAACAACCCCAGATTTAAAGAAAGAAAAAAAATCAAAATCTGCAGAAAGTAAACATGGCTTTTCAGCCAACTCTTACAGACAGAAACGGAATACAAGTCTGATTTAAATATGATATCATAATTTCAATTCTTGCATGTTATGTCTCATTCACTGCTTCCCTCCTATATTTCTGAAAATTTTAAGTTGGACCCCCACTTAAAACACTTTCCATCGATAACCCATTTTCCACAGGATGAAGTAAGTGTCTCCTATCCATTGAGTGAAGCAGGGGGGTCGTGCAGAAAAAAAAATGTGAGAGGAAACTTGCAAGTGAATGAATGAAGATTATTACTTGGCCACATGGTTTGATTCAATTTACACTCTTGGGTTTCAGGTCGTGCAGTATCTGATGAGTGCTAGCAGCTTGCTGTGCTTAACTGGAACATGGCCTGTGCATTACATAAATCTTTGCTGATACTGTTGAAGCACACACTGAGGATCCCATGTTTCATTTGCACTCAGGAAATGAACACCTCAGCAGGACCCGTTCTGACCTGTTCTCACCAGTCTCAGTCCTTTCTCTACCCCAGACATCTTCTGGTTTCTTACCATAGAATCAGCCAGGGCAAAGGGATCATTTGGGAAGTCTGTACTCCAGCCTGCTCAAAGCAGGATCAACAGTGAATTCAGACCCCATTGCTCAGGGCTTTATCTGTTAAGGTGGTGGGAATATGTAGGAACAGATTTTTCATAGCCACTGTGGGCAACCTGCTTCTGTGGTTGATTGTCCCCACAGTGTGACTGTTCACTCATTTCCTGCTCAGATTTTGGCTAACGTACAGCTCATGCTAAAGCCTGATGTATGCTGGGATCAGTGCCATTAGGTCAAAGTGAAGGCACCATGTAGGCAGCACACGGTTGGCCCAAAAGGGCTAAATGTCATTATGCAGCCATTGTCACCTGCTGTCTCCTCCAGCCATCATCCTTGTGTATTAGTTGTCTGGCAGTTTCTTTATAAAGTGCTAACTCATGGCTGGAAAGTATAAATACATCCACTTACCCAATAAGCTTTTGAAGCAGATTCAACAGCAGCTGGACTGCTGATGCTTTCATGCTTTCCAGTGTGATACAGGGGATGCTCACACTGTGACAGGGAAGGAAGGATGAGTGCTCTCCCAGTTAGCTTGTAAATTTTTTGCCCATAGGTGCACGGATTACAAGTTATGAGTTGTAAATTATGAATTAGAAAGCTTGTGATTTATAAACCTCATGACTTAAGAGATGAACTAGTGAATTCACGTTAGACTAGTCTGCGCAAAGGGGATTGAACTCTTGTTTGTCATATTTTTTTTCTTTCCTAACAAGCTTATAAAATGAAGTTTAATTTACAGAGTACGTTTACCTGTAAATTTGAGAGATCCAAATGGACTGTGACACCATGGAAATAACTTATGTCAAATACAATCTTCCCAGTTTGATTTGTGCCCATTATCTCCTCTCAGACCACCTTGGACCTCTCAAAGAGTTTGATTCTGTTTTCTTGACAACCTCCTAACTGCTATTGGAAGGCTGCTATTGGGACCCCCAAAGCCTCTTCTCCAGGCTGGACAAATCCATTTCCCTCAGTCCCTCGTTGTAGGGCAGGCGTGTGCTCTATCCCAGCCACCTCCTTGCATTGCAATTGGACTCCATCAAGTTTCTCACTGTCCTTCTTGTATTTGGGGTGCAGTGTGCCCAAACGTGGATGCAGGATCCCAAATACACTCTGAAAGGTGCCAAGAAAAGAGAAATAACCCCTTCCCTTAATCTACTGGTGACACTCCTGTTAATAGAGAGCAGTATGCTGTTAGCCTTCATCTCTGACAGGGCTCACTGCAGACCTGTCTTTAGCCGGCTTTTCCCCAAGAACCCTTGGCCCTTTTCCACAAAGCTGCTGTCTTTGCCTAATCTCACTCAATTCCCAGGCCATTCACTACCAGTCCATTTCATACACTTGCATTTCTTCCCACCTCACAAGCAATCAAATCCTAGTTAGGGGCTCTCCAATTTCTGCAGTCCAGCTTCTAATCTGGTTTGTTTCCCCCATCACCCCTAAACTCTGTGTACATAACCTGCAAACTCCTTGAAATCCTTTCTACATCGAATATTTAGCTTCCCTCTTCCCTGTGTTTGCATCAACTTCCTACTCACTGCTGCTTGGTCTGACCTTGAAAAACAACCTTGGACCTTACTGATGTTGGTAATCCATGGATCAGCCAAGACAGAAAACTACTGGGAACATTTTCCTCTCCTTTTTGAAAGTTCCATAGAGATAGAATATGCTTAACATGAGAAAACATAAAATATTCTTCCAAAGCATTCAGCTACAGTATGAGTGCACAAGAAAGGAAGGAAAAAAGAAAGAAAGAAAGCCCTGATTAAAACAAAGCAAAACCTACATTACACACATTTCTTCTTTCGAAGCTTAGAGTCTCTGGACCTTTCCAAAGAAAAAGCAGCCAAATCATTATGATAAAATCCAAACAACACATTTTCCCTACCCTCATCTTTAGAGGAGTAGAACTTTGGGGGCTGAAGTTATCCAAGACAATTCAATCTAAGACATAAAGAAGAGATACAGAAAATCTCAAGTCCAGCGGTGTAAGCTTGGCAAAACTATGGCACAACTGAAAGTAAAGTCTTATAATGGCAAATGCTGAGCAATTCGAGAAACAGTCAGAGGCAGGAGAGCCATGTAATGAGTATATTCTGTATGTCGGTAGGGTGTGTGACTGCACATTATATAACAGACATATTTTCATTTTTAAGATAGAAATTACATGTTTCAAAGCAACTATATAACTGCACATTATTAAAAAGGAAAGAATGATACAAGCTCACACTTTCTGTGAAAATGTACTGGAAAGAAAATGTTCAGGTCCCTTATGTTTGCCACAATGCTCCTTAACACCGCATGAAAAAGACCCAGAGTATTCACACAGTTTGCTTTATTTGCAGAAACCTATCTTAAATGCTACATGTCCTTGATAAACATCTAAAATATGGTACGAACCAACTAGATACCACTTATTACCTATCACACTTATTTAAATAACATCTATCAAATGCAGAAAGTTTCAATAATTACCAATAACTGAAATATAAGCGTGATTGAGGTCTGGATGCACTTTACTACCTCCTGTATTGCCAGTTTGTTAGCAGAACCATCAGGAGTGAGGTATTCTCCTTTTCTTCCTGCTTTGGTCAGAAAATGCTGATCTGCTAAAACTCAACTTTGTGCAGAAGCAGATTAATTCTGAGAAGCCAGCAGAAGCCAGCAGAAAACTAACCCAACAATAACAAAATTGCCAGCTTTGTCAGTAGAAATATCTGACCAGTCTGTCTACTTGCACTCTCTGCACACATCACAGAATCGCCTAGGTTGGAAGGGACCTTTAAGATCATCTAGTCCAACCAAAAAAAAAACAAAAAACAAAAAAAAAAACCCCAACACTAAACCATATTCCCAAGCACCATGTCAACTCGTCTTTTGAATATCTCCAGGGGTGGTGCCTCAACCACTTCCCTGGGAGTTCTCATGGTTCATATTTTTCGTGAAGAAACTTGAGGTTCAGTTTCAACCTACTAAAGGAAGGGAACACTTTTGAAATCTTTTTGCTCAGAAAAGTTTTCCTCCAAGACACACCATACCCCCAAATACTTTCCAAAGTTCTGTGCTGTCCACATTCGCCAGTAGCAGAAAGATGAAATATGTCGAGGAAAAGTAGCAGTGATGACAATTGACTTAGCTTCACAGAATTTTTGTTATGTGCTGCTTGTTTAAAATATTACACTGTGTCTGTTTATATCAAAGCTATACCTTTGAAGATGCCAAGCAAACTTAGCACATCAAAGTTAAATAATAATAATAATAATGATGATGATGATCAAAATAATAAGAAGAGAAAAGAAGAAGAAAAAGTAGCAGCAGCAGTTTTGTCTCCAGGACACATAAATAAATGGATTTGTATAAGAAGGACTTCCAGACATTTCGAAACTGTAGTTAAGCCTCATAAAGATCCCACTGTGGTAATCCAATACACGTGTACTTATTGCTGAAGTGTCTTCCTGAAGCCCAGAGAAGTTGAAGTAATTGTTTCGTTAGTTTACCATAGTCCATAATTCTTAGCTCCAAATGTCTTTTATTTATTGTCTGTCACCATGAGAACACAATTAGATCGGCACAATTTATAAAACCAGATGAGGAGACTGCAACACACAAGGCATCTTTCATTTACTAAATGAGCTAATATGACACAATTCTCAATCCCTAAAAAATATGTTTAAATGAAGTACAGTTCATTACTGTGGGTTTTATTATTTTTTCTATTCTAGTGCACTTCAATACTTCTTTGAAGATCAGTGGAAAAAGTATTCAATGTTAGTATTATAATAGCTCCTAGAAGTCTTGACCACACTATTAACATAGTATTACCATGCTATTACCTTGACCACAGAATACACATGGATTCTTGGGGCAGAAAAGACATAAATCTTATCTACTGAAAAAAGCAGTCAGACAAAAGAAAACAAAAAGGGACATCTGTTTCATCTTTCTACAGGTCTGATTTTTTTTGGTAAAACAGCATTCGAAGCTGCAGAAAAGCCTGTAGTTGTCCTAAGGATTGAGCCCAGATTTCTGGGATACAAATGTAGTTTCTTAGTTCTATGGCTGGTTCCAGATTTATTGGATCTTTCTTTTTACTATATTGCATAGAATGGGTCATGGCAAAAAGCAAGAGAAACACAAATAATATGTATGCAGTAATATTTCCATTGGATAAACTATTCAAAAGAAGATAAAATTCTATGCCCAAATGTCAAAGGCTTATATATGTGTATGTACATACTTTCATATATATACACATACATACATGTCTATATAAGACTGCAGAAATTATGAAGCCAGAAATTCAGTTCCACCTACTGTATCGTGTCTAATCTCACCGTGTTTCTTTCTATCCCTGCCTTGCATACATAGAAGTATACAAATATTCCTTGATGAGTAACAATGCTTTGAAGATTGAGCTGTTGAAGCATCTTACATATATGACCTTTTCCCAGTAAAATGAATTATAATTAGTAAATACTAATAGATCTTAGTAATTTATACACCTTTTGTACACAGGGAAGAAGCAAGTCAGTGGCTACTATTCTATATATTTCTGAGGAGTTTGTTTTCATTATCCCACACATTTAGACTTTTCATTATCCCACACATTTATACTTTTTTTTTTCCCAAAATCTTGGTGTCAAAGGAAAAACAAAAACAAAAAACCAGAACCCACCTGACACCTCCATTCTGTGATGAGGAATCTGTTTGATGTTTCCTCCCCATAGTTTATACTTCAACTATTTTATTGATGAAAAAAAAGTAAATTTAAGATGTATTTGTGTTTTAGTTTTCCGTTTCAATTATGAATGATAATTTGATAGTCAATGGTCCTGTTTATGCTACACTTCATAGTCAACTCCTTCTTTAATTCACCTTATGGACAAGAAATTGTTTCAAAGCCAAAAAACTATTGCTTTACACTTGTTATGTACAGTCTCCTATTGTCTAAAATATATTTGCTTTATGGTAATCACATGATGGTTATATCTCACAAGTATATCTGGTGTGTTTCCTGTTTTGGGTTTGCTTATTAAACAGAAGAAAAGTTCTCAGAAGCTGGTGGTGGATGGGGAGAGACTGAATTGGCAGCTTTATTACAATTCAATATTTTTTTGACAGAGGCATAGGAAAAGAAGAAAACTGCATTAAGCCTAATAACAGTAATGAAGGGCTTCAGAGGAGTCTAACTGCACCAAAAAATGTACCATCTCCATCCAAGGATATTTTGGCCCTTCTTCGTGGTATTGTAAGTTGAAGTTCATCCCCTTCTTCTAATTTTGCAATGCCTGGCAAAAGATTGGAAATATTTTTAAGTTAATATTTCAAATACATTCTTTTCATAAACTGTATTAAAAAAGTCATTACACGTCATCTTACAAACATGAGCATGGCTTGTTACTTGTCAAGAGTGCTTTTTATCTATAGGCACAATCTTATAAACTGCAGCCTATACAAAGCTGACACTTAATGTCCTTTGTGGAGCTGGACCTACTTTCTGCTCTGCACTCAGCCACTTTCCACACAGTTCACTTTAGCAAACACTGCAAAAATTCCTAACAGTGGTGTACCCAGATTCCTCATGTTATAGTGATGTGGCGGTCAAGGTCAACATTGGGTATTGCTAGTCCTAGACCACTCCGTTCCCACACTTCTGGAGGATGTCTCATGAACTTTGCCAACCAAATGAAGTTACCAGACATCAGCTGATCCACTGCAACTGCAGAGCACAGAATTCTGCTTTCTGCCAGCCGCACATCAGCTGACGTGATAACCGAAAGCACCTCGCCTCCCAATTGTAGTCACTGAGCTGAGAGCACATTTAACATCTGCTGCGACACATGCTCAACAGCATGAGACATTGCAGTGAGATTCAGTTTTCCAGTGAAAGCAGAAGGGTTGGAATTTGTGAAGAAGGAACCGTAAAGTGGCTGGATGGAGTAGAGACCAGTTAAGAAAGCCCGGGAGTAATACAAGGGTGAAATAAGAGGATAGATGAAATTGAAGGTGGTTATGATGCCAGAATGTGTGGGTGGAGGGGCAGAAAGTTAAAGAAAAATGTTTGGACAGCCTTAATTGCCAGGAGGAAGTAGCTAATTTATTTTTATTTAGAAAAAGAATTAGCTTTCTTCTCCATCCCATTTGTTTAACGGCGTTACTTGCCAACAGTCAACTCCATCACTCAATGTCTCCCACTTTTTTATAAGGCATTGAAAAATTCACACAGATCTTGCTGGAAAATAACAAAAGAGAAAAGCTTCAACTCTACTATTAAGGGGGAAAGACAGATAGATAAGAGATACCAAATGAGATTTAGTAGGCCTTGACAATAATTCCTTAAATGCTACTGCAGGAATATACATCTATATTGAGCATTGAGCCTGCGAGACTTTCATTAAATATTTTAATTGCTCTCTCTTGCGGTGTTTGTGCAGTCAGAAGGAGTTCCTGATAGGAATTAACTTTTTTTTCATCTAACCAAAGAGTAAAACTGCTGTAGCCATTAAAAGGAGTAGAGAATTAAGCTGACAGCAAATAATATCTTTGGAAAATCAACAGTAGGATATGCAAAAATTTGGTGGCTAAAGTTCATATATGATGTTTTAAAGCAGAACATAACTTCTAAATATTTTATTAGGATAACTAAATGTGGAATTCAACCCCTAAGTTAAACTGGGTTCTTCAATAAGGACAGTATGTACTCCTTTTGTCTGCTTCAGGCATCTAACTGAAAGCACTGAAGTATTTAATCATATTATATAGTCAATGTAGAGAGGGAAATTGTTCAGATCATCTAAGTTAGATGCATATCCTTCAACTGCCAATACTTTATATAAAAAATTCTTTCTAAGTATTCTGATTTTTCAATTAACCCAATCCAAGAATGCAGTCCTTTTGGTTTACAACTGCCACAATACTTGATCGCCCAACACTACAGATTCTATTTGATACAGTTTATCTGCAAACAAAGAAAAGGAAAATTTTGATGCTTACCAGCAGTATAGCAAGAATTATTTGGATAAGACTGTGGCATATTTTGGATGCAACGAAACAATGTCACCAAGCTGAGATCATCACCAAACACGTGGGCCTTCTTCCTCTGTATTAGGTGTCCCATAGCAAATGTTGTATCTGTATATAAAACCTAGAGAATGAAGAGGTGCAGACTTCAAACATATTGTATGGAGACATTAAATATCCTTTAAAAAGTCAGATGCTGAAAAGAATTGAGTTTTCTCACCTGACCATATATGAAAAAATATCCTGTTTCTTTGATCACTATTTTATTTCCTTGTTCTTCCAGAGCTGTTCCACGTTTAAAGCTTAGAAGCCAAGGGACAATGCTTGAATCATCTAAAAGAAACAATAGTTTTTAGGTAATCAGAAAGAATAGTTACTTTCTTCATTTTCATCTGCCAAAAAATTAGCGAAGTTGGCTTCTAGTCAAGATTTCCAGTCTCACTAGCTGGATTTCCCCAATGAAAAGAGGATATTTGCAAGAGCTGTCCAGATGCAGAGACTTTTTATTATTTTATTTTTTTTTTAAATTCAGCAATGTAACTCAGTTACTGCTTTGAAGTTAGATAAAACTGGAGGGCAGAGTTAATACATGGAATAGTTAGCTGTAAGTCATGGAGCATATTCTTACCTTTCTGTTGGATATCACTTTTGCTGTCAGCGATCAGTTGCAAGCAGGCCTGCAGCACTGCAAAGTGAAAGCATTTTGAAATCAAAGAAACGTAAAACAGTAAGAGAATAGAGTAAGCTTTTGAAACTACTTTTAAAAAAAAAGAAAGAAGTACATGAAAAAAAATCTTTTCCCAGACTTATTTGAAAACATAAGCTATTGATTTTAACACAGATCTTACTTGAACGGGCCAAACCAAAATTCATACTGCAACAACTAGATAACTTTCAGAGATCACTCAGCTAAGCAGGAGGCTTCAGGTAGTAGCACAAGTAATACTTGCTTGTTTTAATCTTTGGTCCTAATATAGTTGAAAAATGTAGCAGTAAGACAAGTGAGCTAGGAATCATGAGATCAGTCAGCCTTGTTAATTTTCTAAGCAAAAGTTCAACCCTGCCAGCTGTGACAGATATCAGATTTTCGAATGATGTTTACTATATTTTTTTAAAGAAACTACTTTCAAGTCATAATTGCTGTAAAGTATTAGTCATATATACTGGTTAAATGGTACTTTTGAAAGAAATTCTCAAAATCCATATATATATGTACTTTCAGTATGTTTTCAGATACCCACACTCAATCAATCTATACCGAGGGAAGGTACAGAGATGAGTGTTAGCAAATTTATGCACACATAACAAATAGCTTAGTATCTCTCAAAACTGGTGCATTGCTCAAAACTGTAAAGACTTGTGACACTAATGGGAAACTAGGGGTTTGATCAGCGAAAAATATTGTGGTATGTTAAAATATAGGCTCACAAGTGAAACAAAGAGCTTTTAAAAAAAAATCTGCCTAAGCATAGATGTCAGGGAACAGGATGAAAGAAAAAAAGGATAGACCTGATTTTAATGAAAACATCTGGTTCTAGTACTACTTTGAAGATTGCAAAACCAAGCAGTAACATTTGTTGAACTCGGCAGAAACCAAATGGATTTAATAAGAGTCAAGAGAAGAAAATTCTGCTGTAGAGTGCTAAGTCTCTGTTTTAGTTTACCTCTTTTCAGGTAAAAGGCTGTGGGTAAGATTCGGCCACTCTTGCTACAATGGGAGGTGTCCTACTCCATGAGATCCTATTTCTACATCTGCCAGTGGTACCCATGCCTGCAACCAAGTGCCCATCAGTACAAAAGTCTCGCTGCATGGCAGGTAGTGAGAAGATCTGAGCAGAAAGCAGGCTCTTTCGTGAGTCTCCTTTCCAAGGGGACCTTCCTGAAACTACTGAAAGAGTTCTAGGTGCTCAGAAGCACTCAGTGGTGCCAACTGGCAGTGGACAAAGATTCAAGCGTACGTCTGGGAACGCTCCAATGTCACAATGCTTGCACAACCTGTGGGACCTACTTAAGTTAGTGGGAATGCTGTCCTGTGAGCTCCCATCTCCTACACTGGAACGTGTCCTTGAGTTCTAGCAATGCTCACCAGTACTGTGCCAAAATCTATAGATTTGGATCCAAGGATTTCAAGGCATCTGAATTCCCTGCCTTCTGATAAGCAATAGAAACAACTAGCCAATAAAAAAATCGAAAAAGATATTATACTTCGGCCATTTTTCTATCACACTTGTGAGTGACAGAATTTTCTGAAAAAGAAGCCTCCAAATAAAATCAGGATAAAAATAATTTTATTCATAAAATCATTTCAGCTTTCAGGGGAACTTACCAATGTGACCATTCGATTTTCCACTAACCAAGCAAGAATAGATTTGTAATGATTCACACTAAGCAGCTGTTATCCAGCTCTGTACCAACAAGTAGTATCCAGAAACAGTGAAAACTATGGCTACTTTAGCAACTCGTGTTAAACCTACTCTGCAAACTTGATCCAAACTATACAGTTTCACAGTTTGCTAGTCTGGTTTTATGTTTCAGTTGTTTGCAGCATTGAAATACTGGTCATCATTGCTGAGAACTGCTACACAGTAATTAAAATCAGCAAGTTCAGTACAGTCTGAGATCTTTTCCATCTTTTTAAAACACATACCAACTCTGCTTTACTCTACAGATGTCAAATCTACATATATTCTCTAAAACAACTCATTTTCTCTTTTTTTTTTAGTGTATGCAGAAAAAAAGTAAGGCTCCATAGAACACAGTAAGCTTGTTTTTCACAGGGAAATACGGATACAACAGTGTAATTCATGACAATAAAGAGAACAGGAACTAGCACAGTGGCCTTTTTACCTAAAGCTGCAAAGGACAAATTATATCTAAAATAGGGTTTGAGGGGTTGAACAACAACAGGCTTCAAAAAATGTTCAGAATCCAAGGCTGACACATAACTATTTCCAGTATATACAAATACTTCACTTTGACCTCAGTGGAACTACATCCATGCTTAAAATTAAGTAATTCATTGAAACAAATTCAGAGTCAACAACACTACTATTAATGAGAAGATATAGATACACAGAGTATATTTTCTGGGTAAATTAACAGAGATTTTCTTAAAATTGTTAAGAAATGTCAGCAATTCTATTCCAAGAAGGACCCAAATCTTACCTGAAGTACAATATCAAGAATATATGCATTACAAAATATGGGTTGAATAGTTACTATCAGGACTGAGCAGAATAGATCAAAAGCTCTACCTGAATGCCCATCAGTCCAGTGTAAATCAAACCTGAGCATCAGCTTTGCAGTGTAAAGGATTTTTGAATAATTAATAATGCAAGCAGAATACAGGGTTAGTAAAATACATCTTAAAAATGTGTAAGATCTAGATTGTTGCCATAAGGTCTACCTGTATAAAACAGAGTGCATCTAGAACAATAAAGTGTGCCCTATCCTCTTGTAACTTCATATAAAATCTTTGCTTTGATGAGCATCTTTTTTCTGATTTTAACCACTCTGTGGGGAATGGGTGGGGAGAACACTTCAGAGTCTGTCTTCTTCCATGAACAGAACAGCCAATTCTGAAGAACTTACTGACTCCAGATGCCTTTATAAACCACATCCAGCACATGAAGGGATGTGTTCTCCACCAGTTGAGCAATGTAACCACAATTTAAAAAAAAAAGCTAGCTTTTGCAGCAGGACAGGAACACAGCTTTGTGCATAACTGCATGATTTAAGACCTGATATTGATAAAATCAAATTTGCCCTCCCATGCAAGTTTTTGTATTATTTAACTTCCATAATCATTTTGATATTTTGCAATCTAACTTCGTAATATATCCAAACAAAATTTCACTTTGTTACCTGTGAACTCATGCTTACATTTTATGGTTTTATATCTGAAACCTGAGACCTCTATCTCATTTTTTGCTGAAATAAAAACAAGTAAAACCCCTGAACTTTAAAAAAAAGACCTGCTTGTTTAGGTTCCTTCTTTGGTCTAGATCTGTTCTCTACAAACTTCCTGAAACATACTTAACCACTAGATAATTCAGTTTATAAATTATATGCATGTTCTTGACCAATTTGCAGTTTTTCTTCCTTTAACTTCTGCAATTCTTATCAGAAGAGATCATATTTTATGGACTATTAATTTGGTACTTTTTAATTAAGAAGTCTTTCTATGGCATCAATTGTGGATTAAATCAGTCTCTGCATTAAAATGGCTTGGTCATAGTTACAGATGTGACTCAGGTCTAATAAATATCTTCAAAGTATTGGTAGCATTATTTTGACAACAGAATTACCACTAACATGTTACAATGAGAATAACAAGGAAATAATTTACTAAGAATTAAGAATGCTTCTATTATACAGTATAAAGCAGAATATTGTTTTTAAACATTAGATCCTATTTTATGTATTTTTGATTGCACAGTGTTCTGCATAATACACCACACTGAGTCATTCATTCAGTAAGTGGAATTCTTCATGTAAAATTGCAGGCATTGCATCAAGTCATTTTCTATCCTTTCACATAGAAGGGACTACTTCCTTCTGAGTTAGACTGTTGTCAGCAGAAACAAAAAAGAATAACATATCTTTTCAAGAAGTAGGCTTTTTTTTATTATTAAGAGAACTCTTATATTTCCACTCTTCAAACAATAAAATAAAAAGCATTTTGAGTATTTGGTGAGGGAATTTTATATGTGTCATTTGTTTTGACTAGTAACAAAATGTTAAGTTTCTTGATTCAAAGATTGCTATTGTCAAGTTCCACTTGTAAAAGTTCTTGCCATCCCTCTCACAGAGATCTAAAACAACAGCATAGAGTCAAAACACTTCTAATGAAAAAATGTAGCAATTTGCCAGTAAGGCAATGATATCAAGAACAACGGCAAAATTCTCACCACTTACAGACCCTGCTTCCATGACAATAGTTATTTCCTGTGGACAGAACTGATATTGGAGTAGAACCTGGGAAGCACTAGTAAAAAAAATTGCCAAGTCACAAGCCAAGCTAGCCTGCCTCACTGCTTCGTTGCAATTACTTAGAATTTCTCCTCAGTTCCTTCCATACATGCAATCAGACTGGTTGAGATGGATAACCTCAGTACACCAAAGTAAATATTGTCCATGGGTTCTCCAATCTGATCACAGCAGAACGTCGCCTGAATTTGAGTTTATCAAAGACCTGATGCTCAGCTACCTAGTCAGCTATGGGAATCAGAATCCCACAATAATGATCGGAATGAGGCACAGAATATATGACATTCATACATTGAACTGGCTTAGGTAACGGAACCTGTATCTTGTTCCAGAACTCAAGCACACATACAGCTTAGAGAGAAACACACAGTCAAGGCAAACAATAATTGTGAACAGGGTATAAAGTTCAGGAGAAGTTTTTGTTGTGTAGTGATTTTCCTCTACAGAAAGAAACTTATAAAAGAAAGACAAATAAGAAAAATTATATCTGTTCTTATGTGTCCTGACATGATATTTGCCAGAAGCAGTTAGATGATCTGTTTGCCTGCATATTAATAATATGTACCTTTCAAAATCACCCATTAACTCCTACTCATTGTATTGAGAACTCTGGTTCTGACTGCTAACTGTATAGCTTTGTTTGGAATTGATGCTTGAAACCTACCTCTTCAACCTACTTGAGCTGGAAATTTTCTCCAGACACAAAATGTACAACTAGTGATGACTAATAGTTTTATGCATGAATGCAGACAAATGCATACCCCATAAAAATATGAAAGAACAACATTGTGTTAGATCCAGTTTCTTTCAATTGTCATTTTAATTAAAATTCTAATTTGTGGCCACTTTTATGTACACAACATCAAGCAAATAGAAAAAACATAAAATATGGAAATTCTGTACGTTCAAGAAGGGCTGTGCTGGGCATAAAAAGAATCATAGGAGATCCATTTCTGGTATTTAATAAATAAAGTTTAAAAAGAAAATGGAATGGAACCACAACTTTATTTATAAACAAAATAATGGGTTTATATTTTACTTCGGATCTCTGATGAAGCACAAGAGAAGCAATTGTATATCAGTGACATTGTCAAGTATTCACTTTCTAAGGAATTGGTCCATGTTAAAGTGAAATTATGGGTCAACAATTAGGCAAGAGACCAGAGTCTACTTTGAGACATCATTGAAGCAAACAGAAATAGGACAAGAACAAGGCACCTCACTCAGTACCCTAGTTTATCTACCATTGTACCGGATTGAGTGCAGTGCATCTGCAGGATGATTTGGAGGCTGTCAGGATTCTGGTACCCAGAAACAGACATGAGAAGATCAAAATGCAGGGCTAGTAATTTTGTGTATATGACCAAGTAACAGAGAGGATTCAGCACCATGAACAACACCATTTACTCTTACTGCACTCTGCTAAAACAAAATTTAACATTGACTAGTAGGTTCATGGTCAGTAGGTCATGGATCAGCAAAATCTGACCTGAGAAAATGTAACATCTTACTGCACTCTGACAGACTTAATTTGTTGTAATTAGAGCAGGCAGAAAGGTAACCCTGTCTGACAGACGACCTTTTGCATAAATGCAAGATTTGTAATTTACTTTTTTTTTTCTTATGTACAAAAATATGATGGTCATGTTAGAAAACAGTTTTGTAGTAGGTCAACCTACATAGCTTTTCCCTTTTAAATGAACGTTTGTATTCTGTGCTTTCTGTCATCCGTCCGAAACAAGTTTAAAGCCAGCTGTATCTTTTTAAAAAAGCTTACAGAAATAAGTAGTTTAATTAGAATTTTATGTGAATAAAGGTAAATAGGTATAATCAGAGGTGGCAACCTGATGAGAAGAATCTTAAGTCTGCCAGAAGCACAGATTAGGAGCCCAAACCCCTCGTCTCCTCCCTAAACCCTCAAATAGCAATGAGAATGAAGATGAAATCTACTGTGAAGGGAACTGGATAACTTGCAGAGTACTGATGCTATAACATTCGTTTTTCTGATACTTGTGCTTTAGATCACTAGCTTTTATTTGCGAGATGCTAGGGTGGGGAGAGCAGGGAAGCTCTGTGGTCCCCGTGGTAGGAAACAGGATACATGACACACAATTTAAGCAATCTTCTCTTCAGCCCTGTTTGTGAAATCACTCTTAGCTAAGACCCTGAACCAAAGATTACTAATGAAATAGAATAAATCCCATTTAAACCTATGGATTTGGGGTGATGTCCTAAAATAATATTTTCTTTTGAGAATACTGGAGGTAAGTAGAGTGATTATACTCTGGAACTTACATTTCATTTAGCTTAATGAAAGCTTAAGTGAAATACATTTAGCTGAAGTGAAATACACTTAACTGAAGCTTAAGTGAAATACGTTTCATATTAATTAGTCACTCAAAAGCATATTTTAAGCAAAGTTTGATTTAGACTTTACTACAAATTACTCCATTTCAACTTCATCTATTAATAATTTAAGATATCAGCTGTCATCAGTTAAAACAATCTAAAAGTATCCATAAGAGGACTGAACTGATTTGGCAACTCAGGAACATTTTTAAACAGTGCAATTAGAGTATGCATGCAAATTATTATCACAAAATTCTGTATTTCATCCTATTAGACATCATTGTGTTTGGAAAGAGAAAAAGAAAAAAATGTAAGCATTTTTTTCCCAAAGGAAACAAATATATTCCATTAATATTCCAACATTACAATATGCATCAGAGGTCTTTTATGGAGCACAGTCTTCAGTATTCTCTGCAGCACCTTTTAAAAAGGCCATGATAGAAAAAATCTTACTGGGTAGGAATGTCTTTATTTCTTTTGCTAATTATATTCATAGATTATTTTAATGGAGAAGTGATGCTAAACTTATGAATTCCTTGTAATCTGCCTCTTTGAACAGGTACAAGACAGCCTTTCTGTTTAAAAGCTTCTACTTCCCTCTAGTTAAGGAGCTTTCTTGTTACTTCTCTCTTTTAGGATGAGCATATTTCCCAGCAAAATGACTTGGCATTTTTAATAATAGCTTTCCTCCCTACTATTGATCAGAGGGAGACAATGCCTCCCTAAAGACATTACCTTGAGCTGAGACTGATGGGTTTAGAATTGAGCAATTTACAGTCTGAACAATTTCAAGTTGCCTTACTCAACTCTACCGCATCATCAAGAAATACCTCCATTACAAGAAGCAGATCTGGGATCTAACGTTCAAAGCTCAACTTGCAGAGAGCATGAATATCTGGTACATTAAACAGTATGGTAACCATTAAGAGAATATGCCTACAGTTAACACCTTCATTCAGCAATAATTGTAAAAACCTTAATGGGCTCTGGGAACACGGATCAGATGACAGGAGAAGATACAAGTCAAGCACTGCTGCTTTTCTCGAGAGAGTATCCAACTGTGGCATCCCAACCCACTCCACCAGGTGTTATTTACCTGTTTCTTCTGTGTGGACAATAGACCTTCTCCCCCTGTTTCTGCTCCCATTCCAGATTTCCTTTTGGAAGCCTTCAGCTGGGCCAGGACCAGGAAGGCTCTTCTCCTAACAGGGAGAAGCAGCAGTCAGTGAAATCAGCCTCAAATTTGCTCATCCCCTGGAAGCCAAACCCCACCCCTCCAGCTTACCTGCCTGGCACCAGCTGCAGATACTTGCAGGAAGGAAGAAACAGGGGCACCTGCTTTATTTTCGTCAGGGGACATGGGTGGCCGGTCTAGCAGAGACCTTGCCTGGACTCTGTAGATCAGCTCGCTGCGCAGAGCTTCTAGTTCTGTTTTCAGGATGATAACATGGTAAAGAGACACTGCTGCAAGACAAGAGGACAGGAGCATTGCAAGCCACAGGAATGTGACAGAAAAAAGTCCCGTGGTGCCTGAAGCAGCACCAGGGGGGGAAGAGGGAGAGGAGGCGGTATCCTTCTGTTGGATGACGTGCACACACTCCACGGATTTCATCGCTGTTCTTTCCTCACTAAAGCCGGAGGGAGAGTTCAGCTGTCCCCTTCCGAGGTGCAATCCATGTTACCAGTTGCTCTCTGAAACTAAGGGCATCCAGAATAAGTGAACAAAACGCCCAGATCATTTCCTGTCATATGAAGCCGTTGATAGAACCATTAAACTTAATGTACAGAGTGAACGTCTAAGATTAGGTCTCTGTTTAGTTTTCTTCTTTCTGTGCTGCATTTTGGAAATGAATAGTTTCTCATGAGCTGCTTGCTCAATCTACCTTCCTCCTTTCACTTTCAACTATTTATTTATGTGGCAACTTGCTATTACCATTTCCCACTATCTTTAAATTTAGGCACAGCCGGTACCGCTGGTAATTTAGAGCCTTATCTAGAAGTGCAGAAACAATGTAAAGTTTCCTGGCAGCATATCATCCAGTGCTACTTAAAAGACATACATATATGATAATGTATGCGCCTTTGTGTATCTGTAGGTACATAGATGTACTGCGTATATATATTATATATATACACTAGTATATATATTCATATCTAAAGTGCCTATATGCCTACAGAAGGGAGCTATTCAAACCTTTGAATAGGTTTTTTTAAAGCATGAATAGGTTTTTTTAAAATGCCTATATGCCTACAGAGGTGACCTATTCAAACAAAAAAATTTGTGGTTTCCTAAACACTATAGCAAAAAATATACCCAGGTATGAGTAACAAATTACTGGATAATGCTTCATATTCTGCAGTTCAGTTCATCATACTAAGTTGAAAAAGGATGACTTTTTATTGAACTTATCTAATAAATATAGTTTCTCTACAGAATTAAAGTACCTGGATTAATGCAAAAGGGGACAGGGAGTAGCAGAGAGAGGAAACTTGGGGGAGTGGAGGAAACTCCAGAAGGGGTGAAGAGGATGGGAGAGAATAAGAGAGGGGAATATAAGAATGGAGGGAGAAAAGGGCAGAGGGGAACAGAAGGAAAATAAGATTTAGAGATTTTAAAAAAAAAAAAAAACCAAAACTTTAAAGTTTACTTCAGTTTTTCAGGTGAATCCTGAGTGTCTGGCTTTAGCTCATCTTTTTAAGATTTTACTAGTCCTTTCATCTTAAAACCCTGCATTAGGAATTCCTGCTCTGCAGTTAGCTAAATAATCCAAACATGTTAATATGCTTTTTGTATTGTCTTCTCACAGAAAATTAAAGTTTTACTCCTTTGTTAAAAGTTTCAGCGGTCTGGGACAGAAAAAAAAATGATTGAAAAGTATCACTAATAGGGCTAAAATCAAACAGGTCAGCCTCCCCACTGGAATCTAAATTTTTTTTAGCATGTAAGTAAAGTTTTATCTTTGCAAGAGAGATAACTTTTACAGGTCTGTCTGAGTACTGTGTAATGAATTGTGATGGTAACACTTGTCAAAGTAGTTCAAATCATGTTGATTCTGTTGGGAAGGAGAAAGAAGGAGCAACAATAGAGTAACAACTTCTGTAGCTTCTCCCACTTCTGTTTCTTAAGAGTATGAGAAATTGAGGATTATTATAAGCTTTATCTTCTGTTGTGACGTAAAGCACTCTTTTCCTTATTTTTCCACCTCTAGCAACTGCCTAATATCCTGCACAGACAAGAAATTCTTTTCCTAAGTGCAGCAGAAAAAAATTATACCACATATCTTAACATGCCCCTAGAAGGCATGTACGTACTGTGAGAAATGATACAGAAATCAGTGCAAGGTGGAATAAGAGCAGAATACCATACTGTTTCTGTACCTATTTTCAAGGCTAAGTTAAGGTGTAAATGGGGCTGTGTTTTGAAGGAAATTTCAGATGAACTAAGGCAGGGTTTTTTTGGAACAGAATAAGCAATTATTAGAACTAAGCAGACATGCCTTGAAGTATCACTAGACATCAGAACATTACCAGTCTAGTACTGACTGTGTTCCAAAAATAAAATGACAGTTGGAAAAAAAGTGCTATTTAAGAAAATTAAACCAAGTGAGAGAATGAAAGTTATAACTAGCTATCCAGAAATACTGGGAAACAATTGGCCAGCGAGATCTCTGAGGTCATTAACATATAAGAAATTAACAGACAGGTATATAATTAGCATCACTCTATTTGCTTCTAGAGAAAATAGGCTGTTCCCAGCCTCCACACCTCCTTTAAATGGGGTCATTATTTGGGCTGACAAAATAATTGTGGTGACACAGAGGACTTCTGTAAGGTATCTGGCTTTGTCTTGCTTATCATTCTGATAAATGAGAATTTCAAAGGGGGGATGAGGAACATCAGAACAGCCCACGTGATTAAATTCAACAGGTATTTCCAACTGACTATCAAAGGGATCTCTTTGTTTGCAACCTTCTGTTGTTCTATAGCTTCATAAGCAGTTAAGTGATTTGAAAGAAAATATAATTTTAGACAACTTTTGTGACGACAAAAAAAACACAACCCACATAGTGGAACAATCAATAATGACAGTGAGACATCAAACATGAAAAACAACACGAATTGCCTATAAATAGACTTAGCTGAACAACTTCCATTTTAACACAGTCAAATGATGCTTCAGTAAATTGCAGACTACTAATTGCATTAAAGTAAAAACTCAGAAGCTCACTTAAAAAAACCCCAAAACAACAAAACGTGTAGTTGCAAAACCTAGAGCGTGGAGTCGGCCCCTCGATGCTTGTTACTATGTCTTGTCATAACATACTGTCTTTATGATTCCTCTTGTTGGCAGAGCTGCAAAGTAGTCCTTAACCTGTTTCTAGCAAAGACAGTAAGATTAACACACGTGCAGCTTCTTCTGCGTTTTAAACTAAGGTATGACTAGAGAGGACTAAGGAGTGTTTAGATTAGCCTTCCATTAGCAGACATGGGAGAGTGTTGACTCCCAGCTGAACATGAGCTCTCACTGGAACTTTCTTGATGAAACAGAAGTGTAATATTTGGATACATATGCTGGAGCAAAACATTAGGCAAAAATAAGAGGGAACAGTAACCGTGCTTTTATATCAACAAAACTGTTAGCACGTAGCTATGACTACCAAAACCGAACAGTGAAAAGGGTTCAAAGCAAAAATCCAGAAAGAATATTAGAGGTCTACAGAACTCATCACGAAAAGGGGATTCAGTTTGTGGTTAGCAGCCTGCTCCTACTGGCCAGCTTCCCTGAAAACCCTTTTGCAAAAGTCTGTACCATATTAACGGTTTTTGGCTCAAGACACACATACTATGCTACACATGCAACAAGTGACTACCTCAAGCCCAGTTCAAAGCAGCATTTTCCAAACTATTTCTAGACAATAAAATGCCCCTACATTAAACTGCAGAAACCTATTCCTGGCCATCTAACCCTGGAAGCAGATAGGAATAAACCCTTATAAAAAATGCATTCTGAAAATATGCACAGTACAGTTGATCCATGCACACGCAGTGAATCCAACTATTTACTGCCTTCTTAATCCAAAGAATGAGTTACGTTGAATACTCAGATTGACTGACAAAGGGAACTCTTTAATTTAGCCAAGGAAAGCGAATAAGAAATGCCTTGGCTAGTCTAAGAATTTTACTTAACTTTTGGGAAAAAAAAAAACTTTTAGGTAAAACTCAAAATAAAAATTAAAAAAAAATCCCATTACCGCTGAAGAATTTTAATGGTGAGAATGTTTCACTAGGGTAAATGGATTCTTGAACATAATCAAGGCTGCTTAAACCTTCCAAGATATTACAGCAGAAACAAACCTTGCAATTTCTGCAAGCAATTAATTTTTTTTTCATTTCCGTTATGCAGAGTAGCAGATTAAATGATCAAGATGGGCCCTGCTAACCTGCAAATTTATAAAACATCATCCGTACATCTGCAGGGAACCAAGGCAGAGAGAGTAAGCAATCACACAGGAAATTTGTGGTTGAACCAGAAACTGAACTCTTGATTTCCTGAAATCCAGTTCTGTACTTTGGCCACAAAAGCATCTTCTTTGAGGGGGAGGAAAATCCCATAATGAAGTTTAACACAGAAGAGAGAAGCAGATGATTTGAATATGAAGACTTGGATAAAAAACCAATTTACTGAAGAAATGTAAAAGTTCACTTAAAAACAAGTGTTCTGTTTTTAAAAAGGGGGCTGTAGAGATGTTGCAACCCAGAGATCCAGGCAAATATTGATGGCCATACTAAAAGTATGCCTGCAGTGGCAATTGTCCAACTTCACATACTTCTGAAGTAGCCACAAAATGGAACTGGTGCCTGCAGTTATTACAAAAAGAAAGAGGCCACGATAGCTTGCATTACTACACAAGACAGTGCAGAACAGGTAGAGGAGCAAAGAATAAGCAAAGGTTCCATTTTAAACACATTTAATTTTAAGTCTTTTCTGAAGATGGACAAAATGGATGGACTGTTTTGGAGTAGATCAGAGTAAATCCTGTATGACAGTTTTCTGCTATTATAGATAGCTGTATTAAGCACATTCATAATTAGCTCTCTGAAACAGTACACATTCCCTTCAAGAACACTTAATGAGTTCTTTCAGCTATTAACTGCAATTTAGAATCATAGATAAGTTTGGGTTGGAAGGGACCTGTAAAGGTCCAACCCCTCTGCAATGAGCAGGGACATCTTCAACTAGATCAAGTTGTTAAGAGCGCCATCCAACCTGACCTTGAATGTTTCCAGGGATGGGGCATCTACCACCTCTCTGGGAAACCTGTGCCAGTGTTCCACCACACTCATTGCAAAAAATTTCTTCCTTCTATCTAGTCTAAATCTACCCTCTTTCAGTTTAAAATCATTACACTTTGTCCTATCACAACATGCCTTTCTAAATAGTTTGTCCCCATCTTTCTTATAAGCTCTCTTTAGGTACTGGAAGGCTGCTATAAGGTCTCCCTGGAGCCTTCTCTTCTACAGGCTGAATAATCCCAACTCTCAGCCTTTCTTCATAGGAGCGGTGTTCCAGCCCTCTGATCATCTTCGTGGCCTTCCTGTGGACCTTCCTCAACAGGCCCCTGTCTTTTGTGTGCTAAGGGCCCCAGAGCTGGACACAGTACTCCCGGTGGGGTCTCACAAGAGCGGAGTAGAGGGGCAGAATCAACTCCCTGGACCTGCTGGCCACACTTCTTTTGATGCAGCCCAGGATGAGGTTGGCTTTCTGGGCTGTGAGCGCACATTGTTGGCTCATGTCCAACTTCTCATCTACTAGTACTCCTAAGTCCTTCTCAGCAGAGATGATGTCAATTCCTTCATCCCTCAGCCTGTGCTGATACTGAGGGTTGCCCAAATGCAGGTGCAGGACCCTGCACTTGGCCTTGTTGAACTTCATGAGGTTCACGTGGGCCTGCTTCTCGAGCCTGTCCAGGCCCCTCTGGATGGCATCCTATCCCTCAGGCATGTCTACTGCACCACTCAGCTTGGTGTCATCTGCAAACTTGCTGAGAGTGCACTCAATCCCACTGTCTATGCCACCGATGAAGATATTAAACAGTGCTGGTCCTAGTACAGACCCCTGAGGGAGACCAGTTGTCACTGATCTTCATCTGGACATTTGAGCCCTTGGCCACTATCCTCTGGATGTGACCATCCAACCAAGTTCTCATCCACTGAACAGTTCATCCATCAAATCCATATCTCTCCAAGGATGTTGTGGGGGATGATGTCAAAGGCCTTACTGAAGTCCACATAGATGACAGCTGTAGCTCTTCCCTTGTCCTCCGCTACTTTTCCAGCAGATGTCAGGGTGGCTGAAGTCCCCCAGCAGGATGAGAGCCTGCGAGCACGATGCCTCCAGTAGCCGGAGTGAGAAATCTTTGTCACAGAATCACAGAATTACAGAATCACAGAATGATACGGGGTTGGAAGGGACCTCTGGAGATCATCTCATCCAACCCCCCTGCCAAAGCATGTCCACCTAGAGCAGGTTGCACAGGAACATGTCCAGGTGGGTTTTAAATGTCTCCAGAGAAGGAGACTCCACCACCTCTCTGCACAGCCTGTTCCAGTGCTCTACCACTCTCAAAGTAAAGAAGTTCCTCCTCATGTTTAGACGGAACTTCTTATGTTCAAGTTTGTGCCCATTTCCTCTTGTCCTGTCACTGGGCACCACTGAGAAAAGACTGGCCGCATCCTCTTGACACCCACCCTTTCAGTATTTATAGGCATTGATCAGATCCCCATCCCCCCTCAGTCTTCTCTTCTCCAGACCAAAAAGACCCAAGTCCCTCAGCCTTTTCTTGTAAGAGAGATGTTCTAGTCCCCTAATCACCTTTGTAGCCTTCTGCTGTACCCTCTCCAGCAGTTCCCTATCCTTCTTGAACTGGGGAGCCCAGAACTGGACACAGTACTCCAGATGGGGCCTCACCAGGGCAGAGTAGAGAGGAGGATAAGCCTGTCAACAGGCTCGCCTTGATTGGGTGGCCTGTAGTAGACACCTGTTGTTTGTTGCCTCAGTCTCTAATTCTTACCTGTAAGATTTCAACCTGCTCATGGATATTCTTCAGAGACAGCTCTTCACACTTTATCCGTTTCTTGATGTAGGGGGCAATGCTTCCACCTCTCCTTCCTCGCCTGTCCCTTCTAAACAGCCTGTAGCCACCAATAGCCACTCTTCAATCATGGGATTTGTACCACCAGGTTTCAGTAATGGCAACTAGGTTATAGATTTCTAGCAGCACAGTGGCTTCCAACTCCTCCTGGTTGTTGCCCATGCATACATTGGTGTAGAGGCTCTTCAGCTGGGCTGTCAGCCATGCCACCTTCTTAGAGGAACACCCCTTAATTCCTTTGAGGTGTTTCACTGGTGTTTCCCTTTTGGCTCCTATTATCTCAGGAGCCCTTTCTCATCTCTGGAAGACTTCAAGTGTGCTGCAGTGTAGCCAGCGTGTCTCAGAGCACCAGGCTGCGGGTCCTCACTAGCACCCTGTCCCTCCAACCTTGGCATGTCATCCTACCACTTGTCACAGGCAAGCCTGATCTTGTTCCCCTCCCTCTTCGAGCCTAGTTTAAAGCTCAGTCAATGAGCCCCACCAGCTTGTAATCAAAGACCCTCATTTACACAGTAGCAAAACCAGGTAAGTTCCTGCATCACATATGGATCCAAAAATCAGTCTATTTGTGGATACCGTGCTCCTGTGGCTATGTATCTTATATCCTATTATCTTAAATTTTAGGAAGCTGTTGACTACCTTGCAAGCAAATGATGTGTTATACAAACAGTTACAGTCCTATATGATATATTACCTTGTTAAAAGGAAAAAAAAATCCTACGAGATTTTTCTGAAGCAAAAGATGTATTCTTCTCTCTTTGCCTCCTAATTTCAAAATTGCCTGGGATAACATGAATGTCTCTGCACATTTTAGATATACCATGCTTGATTTATTCCTTGCCTAAGACTTTATTTCTCCAGACATCTAGGCAATTTGGGTCCAAATCTGGCATGCATACTACACAAAGTAAACATACAGCTGACTTGCAGTCATCATTACTTTATACATGATTATTACAGTGCTTTCAAAGACAATAGGAAATGGCCCAGGAAGGAAAAGCAATTATTATAGGTGTCTGTCAAAGTATTCAGCAGAACCAACAAGAAATACAAAAAAATGTTTCAAATATATAAAATATAAAAAAACCCCACAAGATATGTAACACAAAAGATATGTAAAGATATATAAAACACAAGATAAATAACACAAAATATAAAACAAAACTACAAGATTTATATACTACATCAGCTTAACACCAGCATCCTCCCCTCCCCTCCCCCCCCGATGTTATAGCATTTCCTTCTTACTGCACAGGAAAAAAGGAGCTCTGTCACACAGCTGTAGCTCACTTCTCTTATAGTCTCACTGGCTTGGCTATCCGGCAACACGGAGTATTGCATTTCTCCACCTCTTCGACACTATGCAACTTTACAGATTTGCACAGATGGGCTAAAAATGCATTTGTATGGCGGCAAAATAAACAAGGAGCCATGGCCCACCATGTGGGAGTGGCCACTCTTCTGTTGCTGCAGCCTGTGGACCTTTAATAGATGACACAGAGCAGGGATACAAGTATTTTCAAATCACAGTGTTATTTCTTCATAACTGCATCTAATTGCTACACTGGCCCTGAGTCCTCTAGGACAGAAAGGGTAGGGTTCTCTGCCTGACCTTTTCCTTCAAATTTTTGTAAATAATTAGCCCACACCAGATGTAAGCATAATGCAAAACAGCTGTAGAGCTTCCCTTGTTTCTTTCTTCAAGGAGCAAAATCCGTTCCTTATTTGCTTGTCAAAACTAGCGACAACATCTCTCCAAACTTGGTATGTGAACACACGTTTTATGTCAGCAACCTTGCAGTTTAGCATTATCCAGCTCATTGGTTAAGATTATTAAAGGCTATATCTCCAGTTACTATGAGTTAAATCACGTTCTGTAATACAATAAAACCAGATCTGCTCTTAAGCTCTATTGTGTTTCAGAGAAAGAAGAATTGTTGTTTTTTAAGACATAGGAAAGTTACTCTGTCCCGACCCGAGCTGAAGCATAAGAAATTAATCACATTAAGGTTTTCAAAACATTTCCAGAAAACATTGCTTATCTTCCTTATCTTCTGACAGAGACAGAACTCTGTAAAAAAAATCTGAAATGAAAACCCTGAAGAGAGTCCAACAAAGGACTCAAGGCTCAGGCATGTTCAATATCTTAGGAACAAATAATTTTTGTTTCGACGATGGTTCAATATTTTTTCAAAACCTTACCTACCTATAATTGATCTTTGTAACAGACAGCAAGTCCCCTGCCTTCAGTTTAGGTTTCATTTCTAGCATTTTAGTTTAAATGTTCATATGCCCTTATGAATGTTTATTATGATTTAAGCAGTACCTGCAAATTCTGAGAGAAATTCAAACACTGTATTTTACCTTTGACTATCTGATACAAAAACCTATACATATCTACTTAGCAAATGAATATAACATCATGAGAGATTCCAGGACACAGTTTATGTTGCACTTTGAGCCCAGCTGCTTATCAATTTTCAAATTAGAAAAAGCAAATGCAAGACTGTATTCTTCAGAGTAGCACTGAGCACAGAGTAAGGTTTAGTGACGTAGTTCACAAGACAGCAAACTGCTTTTCATTCAAGAAGGACAGTATTCACATGAAGTACACAAATCTCAGTTACTTCTTTACATTGCTTCCTTTTCAAGAATTAGACATACCTTTTTTTTCTATTCAAAACTAATAGGTATCTTGAATAAAGTGTCAAAATGTAACACCATCCTGCTGAGCCCTCTTTCCTAGGTATTGGGTTAAAATTGAACTATAAACCTTGCAGTAGTTCAGGAAAGAACACACATTTTACAGCTTTAGAAAATACAGCAGTAAATCCTCATTTTCTGGGTATTTCACATTAACCATGGAGGATAGGAGCAGAAGCGATATAATTTCTTTCTCGCATTTCCCTGCAACAAAGTAGAAATTGCTTCAACCCGAATATCCCACTGCAGCTACATGAATTAACTATAAAGCTGCTAGAGTGGCATTATAGCATTTGAAGTTGACATTTAAAATACTACCAGCAAAAGGTGGTAAAACTAGTGGGAAACACTTAAAAATATGTATCACAAGTATGTATCATAATATGTACCACTTAATTTATTTTATGGCCTCAAGTTACACCAGGGGAGGTTTAGATTGGATATTAGGAAAAAAATCCTCACAGAATGGGTTGTCAAGAACTGGAACAGGCTGCCCAGGGAAGCAGTGGAATCACCATCCCTGTGGAGGTATTTACCTGGTGGGTAGACACAGTGCTTCGGGATATCGTTCAGTGGTGGACTTGGCAGTGTTAGGTTGATGGTTGGACTCAATGATCTTAAAGGTCCCTTCCAACCTAGACAATTTTATGATTCTGTATTTTCTAAGTGACATAATATTTATGTCCCTTATAATATTATTACATCACATATAATAATATTATTTGAGGAACTTCTCTCAGTCCCCCAGATAACAGAGAAGTTTTGAAATGCAGAATGTGTTGAAAGTGATGGGGAGCTACTGCAGATCTGTTTTACTTATTAACATTTCCCGAAAGTGAGGATATGTGACAAAGCTTAGAAATAGATATTTGTAATACAGTTTTTCCCTGCTGCAATAGCTTTCCATAAATGCCACATCTAACAATGCAGATGTCTATTCCACGTGCTCTGGTTTTAGTAAGTAACTGAAAATGATGCCTTGAGGTGGATCAGTTACCATGCATACAAAAATACCCCTGTACACATGCTGAAGACAGGCCACAAACTAGAGCAAGACATTAACAGCACTTTTAATGTATCAATTTATTGCATATGTCAGTACATAAAAATAGAAAAGTGTTTTTTGTAAAATTAATTTTATTGTAAAAACCAGACTAGAATGAGAATGTAAAACTTTGCCACAATTACCACATATACAGTAACATTTACGCTTTGTCTACAAAACTTAAGAATACTTTGTAAGACATTTTTGCTTTAACTATATATTAAAGAAAAATAAAATAAAAAGCTTGCATCATATATTCAATCACTGTTTCTGAATTCGAAACACAAGTGTTATTTAGAACTTCAATATGCTATCTCTATTTACAGTTCTGTGGGGTTCTACTCTAAATTATACAAGCAGGACGGCATTGTAAATTATTCTTTATGGGATACTTCAGGCTGATCCCACTACATGCAAGAGGCACTGATTTATATTTGGCAGAAGTGCCCCTAGCAAAATCACCTGTCTTTAACAAAAATAAAAACATACTTCTCAATAATTGAATTAGGAATACAAATGGAGGTATGTCTGCATCTTTTTGCTAATAGAAGAGACCATACCTTGGACTCTCAATTCAGCCTTTCATTCTTCACTGCGCACATCCAAAATTATGTGAATGATTAGCTTAGAGATGCTTATATGCATATTTTGTATAACCAGTTAATCCATCTGCCCTTCAACTGAGAGATTGTCCGTAGCCTACCAAATGTATTTGTGCTCTATTTCTAATTTTACCTGAGAAATGGACATGAGGGCAGCTACACCAGTTAACATTTCTTCAGATGAAAGCACAGCTTATCTCTCTCTGCATTTCACAGTTCAGAAACAAATATTGGGAATGTAAACTTGGGTTAGCAGGAAGCCTCAAATATTTCCACTAATTAAAACCATGCACACACGTGTGCGCACACAAGGTCTTTTACTGGATGCTTCCTTACAAGGACTCTACTGCTACAGCTGCTCCAGTTCAACTCCCAACCCCTCCACTCCTCTATTTTCTTTTCTTTTTTTTTTTTTAAACTTAAAAGTTTCTCTTATAAAAGAGACAATTCCTTTAATGTGCATATTTAAACCAAGGACTCTACTGCTACAGCTGCTCCAGTTCAACTCCCAACCCCTCCACTCTTCTATTTTCTTTCTTTTTTTTTTTTTTAAACTTAAAAGTTTCTCTTATAAAAGAGACAATTCCTTTAATGTGCATATTTAAACCAAGAGGCTTTCTTACAAACCTGTGAAAATAACTCAATTTCCTCTTCCCAAACTAGAAATTTATACATACAGGACAAATACCTGGGAAACATCTATACACAAACGGAGAACTGTTAAGGGAAAACACAGAACAGTATTAAGTGGAATAAATGCAACAGCATCACAATACACCCTTTGGCAATTGAAAGTTGTTAATACTATGTTGCTTGCTGTTCACTGTCTGAAAATGGCTTTTAGCAGCAGATAACTGTGGGTTTCCATCACACAGACCATAAAAAAAACAAGTCTTGACTTGTCAAAACAAGTTTCTTCCCCTTTTCCCTCCCTTAAAAGATAGTATGTACCGCAGTGGAACATTTGCATAAAAAAAAAAAAAAAATCATTTCCTTCCTATTTTCTTTCAGTGGATTTCATAGTCAATGCAATGAGAAATAGCACAGCAACAGACATTCATTCACAAGTGTATGCGGCCTACCCATTAACGGAGAAGTAAAAATGTGCATATGTGGCAGAAAGCACATGGAGCGTAAAGGATGCATATATGACAACTGTGTCTTCTCATATCCAATACTTGCAAAATCAGGCCAAGTTTCACCTTTATGCCCTGCAGACAATATAGCAAAATGATGCAGCTTGATAATCGAAAGTAATGTTTAGATATAGTCCACTCTGAACAGCTCCAGATACCCGTAATTTGACTTTGACTTAGCAACTCTGTGCCCCAAATAAGACTAATTTGTTTGTATGCAAGTGCCATATAATACTGGGGGTATTTTGGATTAAAGTTTTTGTTTGTCTTTGAGTGGCAGGAAGTGGGGTAAAAAGTCATGTTACTTTAGAAATCAACATTTTATGATATAACAATGGTATTTAAAGGCAAGCTACAACAACTTCCAAAACATTTACTTTCTCTTCATTGCCTTCAAGAAGTAAACTATTTTTTGCCTTCCTCAACTTGTTTTTAGAAAAGCAGTATTCGCCCACTTATTCTCCTTCTCTCCCTCCACCTTAATTCTAAAGCAATGTGAAGTAGCTGAAGCAATCTACGCACGCAGCTCACATTATCATTTTAGGGGAAAGGGAATGCTATGACTATTAACAACCTTCTGCCATATAAACATCCCTCTCCCCAGCCAAACTTCACTGATATACCTTCTCCACCCACCTCCCCGCCAAAGAACACCACCCCTGGAAGGCCGAGGAGATAAGCTTCCATTTCACTCAGATTTAAAACTATGCTCCATCTACGATTTTGGGTCTATAGATCCAAAAAAGTCTACAGCTTATTTCAATCAACTCTAAGAAAACCTTCAGAATAGTGTGCCAAAAGATACTTACCAGAGAAAGCAACAACTTCTGCTAGGTATGTCTTTACTAAAGAAAAAAAAAAACCCTAACACCCCAAAGCCCCCACATTCAAGTGAAGATGTATCAACCCTATCTATAAATTGCTGACAACTATTACCCATGTGTATGTAAGACCTGTAACTCCATTTAAGAAATTTTAGGAGGCATGACCATTAAGGCACCAGTTCAGGAAAGCAGTTTTATTCAACCAGAGAACTTAAGCACAAGCTTAAAATATCACTTTCCATCAGGAAACAGATTTTAAGTGTGTGCTGAGATGCTTTTCTGAATCAGGACAGCATGGCAGAAAACTTTATTTAAAAATTTCAATGTGAAGGGCAACAGATAGTGTGGGAGTTTTTGCACAGTTCATTCTTCCCATAAAAAAAAATATTTTGAAGAGGCAAACTACCAACTCCAGCAAACGAGAAATTAAACCTGCAGAAGATATTTAAACAGCCACACACTGAGGTGACAGCATACAACTTTGATATGACTACCTAGGATAAAGACCCCTAAAAATAATAATAAAAGAAAAAATCAACCCACCATTCAGTTAGAGTCAAACTCTCTCAATTTAAGTATTGATGGCTCTGAAATGGTGACATAGTAACTTCAAAAATCCCAGCGGAGCTAAAGAAAACTCATTGATGCTTAGGCTACTTCCACACGGTACAACAGGACTCCAAGACTTTCTGCAAGCAAATGGGCGAAAGTGTTAAAATAAGCGTCATCTCTTTCAGACTAACTAACTAAGCTTAGGTTTAGTAAATTTAATGCATTGCTCATTTTTATTATCCTTACTGTAACAACTGTATACATTAACCTCTAATCATGTAATTATTTGGATTTGTTTCTTTTGGAGGTATAAATGAAGGACACAGACATGTAACTACACCAGCCTAAAAATCAAACACATACTTTGACCTTGTGTGACACTCCTTTCCATCACATCATCCACTCTGCCCTGCGAAATCCTACCTCAAATGCACAAGCAGACTAATACCAGCAAATAGTTTGCCTGTATGTTAGTGAGGAGAGCTTGGGCTGGAAAGGAGCTTTTTGAAGGTTACTTCTATTTTCAATGAAGAAATTGCCTGGCCAAAATCCTGAAACCGTGATGTTTAGGCACACACAACTTTCTGGGTAGTATTATAATAGTAAAATGAAAACAGGGAAAGTGTCTTCTCCTTGAGTTGCAGTTTGAAATATGTATGTATGCATAACCATAAAAAACCAGTAATAACTCAGGATAGTATACCTGCAAGTATACTCTACTATTAGTGTTATTTTATATTATTTAGCACATTAAAGATTTCCCACCTTGCATAATATAAAATTTCAAGGAATAAAACACTAATCTCATGCATGGCACACTTTAAATAAACTCTAAGAGAAACAACAAATCATTGTGCTAACCATGACTGTCCAAAAAGCTCACACATACAGCAGTGAATACTGAAGTGCCTCCCGTTGTTCTAAACTAATACATTCTGTACTACTTTTGTAGCAAGTTCCTTTAATAGCATCCGTTGTACATATCAAACAAATGGAATATATGGACAGAGATACCAAAAAAGTACGAGAAAGACATAAAATGGTTCATTTACAATGCTGCAAATGTAAAAGTTTTCTGGAACATCTTAATAAAGCATCAGACCTTTCCAAGTTTAATTTCACTCTTTAGGCAAGTACAGACATGACATACATTTAAAAATGGACATTCTTTTACCACTTTTCACAAATCAAGGTACAGTGCAGGTACTCCCCCCTACCTCACCCCAAAGAAGAATATCAATTATATTATTGTTACGTTAGATGATGATTTCGCCATTTCTTCAGGGGAGTGACTCTTTATTACTTCTTTGATGAACTGTTCGAGTGCAGTGAAATACCCCTGGCACTGCCAAGTGTCATTATGAGTTCCATCAGGAAATATCGCCAATCTCTTAGTCCGAGCTGGGGATAATTCATAAAGTTGCTTCATCATAACTGGTGGAATTAACTGGTCAGACAACCCAGAGATGAAGAGAGAAGGCATTCTGCACTGAGAGATTTTTCTGTAGGACAGAAATTTATTTTTGTAGCACCATAAAGGAAGGTATCTCATTGGAAAGAAAGAAAACAAAGTGCTGGCCATGTATGGGATGCTAAGAAAGGTGTTCTCCACCACGATGGCAGAAATCCTATGGGAATTTTCAGAAGCTAAGTGAATAGCTACTGCTCCCCCCAAGGAACGGCCAAAAAGAAAAATTTTTGTTTTATCAAGATCAGACCGAGTCATCACATAGTCTAACACAGCCTCAGAATCTAAGTACAAACCTTCTTCACTTGCTTCTCCTTCACTTTTTCCATACCCTCTATAATCAACAAGAATCAAGTTTACTTTCAGGTTTACCAGCATTAACAAAGCATTTGGCAACCTGTGGCCAATGTTGCCTGCGTTCCCGTGGAAGTAAATGATGGTTGGAGAATATGCTGCATTGTCCCCTGTGTATCTCAGCAGAATAAGATTGAGAAGAACTCCATCTTTGGTTTTGATGAAGATGTTTTCATGTGGTATACCGGTAGGCATAGGAACATAAAGGCGTGATGAAGGGGGCTGTTCAGGAAAGTAAAGCAGCACATCCTGGAATTTATATAATATGCCTGCTATCGATACAAATATTAATATAAGTAGTATAATGCCGCCGTACAAGTGAAAAGTTACTATCAAGGGTAAAAGACAAATACGGCAGAGACTCCACGACCAGGAAGCCAAAGCTAGTAGCCATCTTTTAACAAAGGTCCAAAGCATCCATGACTTTTCCATTGTAGAAGTCAGTGGTCTTTTACTCCAAGCAAATCCTGTAAAAAAACCCAAACATATGTGTATAAATATAGGGGGGGGAAAAAAGGAAGCGATTTAAGCATCCATACTTGCAAAAGATTAATGGCAAGTCAATACATTTAAAGCATACACATCAAACTTGGTGGCAAACTCCCTTTGAATTTTTTGGAAACCATTCAACTCTAAAACAAGTACAAAAGCAATCACGAGGGAAAGGCTTTAGAACTCTTCAAAATCCCATTTACATTATTTCAGCAGGGAAGGTCTATCAGTAGCACTACAAAATTGGTTGCCTGGGACCATAATAACTTATGTTTTCACTCAGTCTTCCCTACCGACAAACAGAACAATCATACAGACCATATCACCAGTTTGTCCGAGATTCTTACATAAGTAATTCTAGAATCCAGAGAACACAAACAAAAATAGCCCTTATTTCTAAGTTGCTACTGATTAAGGCCAAGAGAAGCATTCAGTAAGCCTACGCACTTCACTCTGCATCCAGTGGAAACTCACCATGCACACAGGGTCTGTGATCATTTAGTAGCTGTGGTTGAGAATCTTTATCAGCTGTCATTACAGAGCAACACAAGCTGATCAGAAGAAAAAGACTCCTCTATAGTAAGATACTACATCGTAGTTGCATTTATGACAGCTGTTTTGCTGTGTCTGGATTGGTTCTGATTTATAATAATGGTTTTCCACTATCAGATCAATAATCCATATTAAATCTTTAGCTGAATGAAAGACTGTACCATCATACAAGGCCACTGAAAAGTCAGCTAACCACCTTACTCTCTGATCAAAGAAAAGCACAACTGCTGAGAAGTTCAAACATGAAAACAGACTCTTGACAAAAACATACACACAGCATAAAATGAGGAGAGTGATGTTAATGATAGTGAATTAAATCTTCTTTCCAAACACAAGAGACAGTTATGTCTCACAGCATACACGTCACTTTATTCACTGCTGGGTTCAAACATACTATGGAAATAGGCAAAAACTGCTAAACCTACATGAGAACTACAGTAACCATTCAATTGCCACTGCATTGAGTAGCCATACTGCCTGGAACTGACAACACAAGCTCACTTCTTTAAGAACACTCTAAGTTATATAGCAGATAATAATTACAGTTTAGACACGCTCAAAATTACAAGCTCCTAAAACGATGTAGCACAGTAAGAAGCTGAATTAACTCCAAAGAAGTCTGACATGCAGAGATGCATCCAAGCATTCAATTAAGTCACAAGGCCTACACCAAAATAAGCTGTATGGCCTAATACTACTGGAGAGGGCTGCAACTGCACCAGCCACCTTGGTAGGATCAAGTGATAAAAGGTGACCTCTGCAGTCACAGCCTTTGCACACCACAAATATAATAACTTCCCAAATATGACCAGGAAAAAACCTGTTACTTCTAATTATTTTATGCATCAATTAAATACAAATCAGATTTAAAAACAAATCTGTTACATCTTAAGATTCACATATTAACCAAAGGCAATGTGAAATTAAGCTTTTATATAGCATATCTACACCAAATATGTAAAACTGGTGAAATATAAAGTCTAGAGCGCAGTTATCCCAGCTTTGCTCTCTTGTATTATTTATGAGCTCATGTTCAATATCCATATACAAGTATGCACAAATATTGTCTATATGAAAATTTAGTTCTCGTGACTCATTTATCTAGTAAAAAATTCACAGTAATTAGGAGATCCATAAAGCAGACACTTGAATTTGTAAGCGAACTTCCTAATGAAGTTGACAAACATTTCCTGCATTATATTTCAAGACTATAAGAACACTGATAATGACACAGTAAAAACACTCTCCTTATCTATGCCATTCAAAATTTTGCTGACTTTCTTACAAAATGAAATGCTTACTCACCAAGACATTCACAAAAGAGTAAGAGATCCATTATTAAAAACACCTACTGAAAACCAAAGAAGTCATAAAAATCTTAAGGTGATTAAGTTTTGCAGATCGCTATCCCATATACACTAAGGACTGCTATTTGAAGACTGGTACAGTTGATTTTATAAGCCACGTTAAGTTTCATTTGTGCACAGCTTCCCATTTTCATTTTGGTAGGATAATATTATCAAAATGCTATACTACTGAGTTACCGCTGCTGTGTGATTACTTCTGATATATATATATACAGGTATATTTAAAAACTTTGCTACTGGAGTTACAAAACCAATGCATCCTACAACTAGAACTCAACATATGGTAGTTAGCAGGAGGGGTAAACTACACAGCCACAAATGTTTCATACTCACCTACATATTTAAGTACAGTTGATTACTCTCCACTAATGAACAAATACACGACTACTTTAAGTTCTCTTCCCAGCTATGTGAAACTTCACTAGTTCCATCCATTTCCAGGCTTGAATCAGACCACGTCTCTTACTTCACATCTTACTGCAAGATTTGATAGCTAGAGAACCAAGATACAAGTTTTTCCTAGTTTCTTCCCTACCTCCTTCCAATATCAATTCAAAGATCATGAGAAAGGAAAATGATGGTTTCTCAAACAAGCACACAGGCCTAGAAGCGACTCAAAGCCAAGTCAATGCAAGTTCATTCTCAATAAAGCTATAAACCATCCTTTCCATGGACCCCAAAGTAAGAGGCCTTCCAAACATCATCCTGTTTGACCTGAACAGGAGAAGATGATACAAGCAGAACCAAATTTCCACTTAAAGTATATAAAGGGTAAGCTAACACAGTAATTTTCAGTGAGTGATAGGTATTTCTCAACACTTTTTGAAGTGTATGAGATTTGAGACTGCTCAATACACCGCAAGACTACAAAAAAAAAAAAAATCTCTTCTTGGTCTTCATTTGCCATTACTGTTGTGCTAGATGGGAAGTTATAAGCCTTTCAAAGTTTAAAATGTAACACCTTATGATGCAAAACCTATGTTGAATTATGAACAACACATGTTGTGACTCTCCTCTATCTCTATTTTTTGTGACTAACAGGATGCCAGAGTAATTAGGGCGAGGAGGGCATAGGGAAAACATAGAAAGGGAAAAAAGTGTATTTAGACTTTGATGTCCAAGCTGATCAACCTGAGAAACACAGTGAACCCACCACCTGCACAAGCCTGTTTCTCTTTTCAGACAAGACTACTTCTGTTCCTAGACTACAAGAACCACTTACAGACTTGCTCTGTAACTGCCTGATGTCCTAGTTAAGGCAATAAGCGTGCACTCTTCATGTCCTCTAAAAGAAAGCTTTTTAATCAATTTCTGTCATCTGCAAATATGACTAGTTAATTTATTATTATTTTTTTAACAGCTGACAATTTAACAGGATTATCTCAGTTATATGGCCTTCTACTGTTAGAAGTATCACATCTCTACAGAGAGATGGCATGAAATATCATCTATGTATTACAGATGAAGACACTGGAACCAAGGGAAGTCAGCAAGTTGGCCAGTGGCAGGCTGGTAGAAGTTATGCTCCAGTCAGGGAAATAAGATTTCTCTACACATTTCCTTTTCAAATCTCCTGGATAAAACATTAACCCCTTGGAAATCATTCTTGCTTCATTAAAAAAACCAACCAAACAAACAAAAAACCAACAACTTGGGTTTTTTGACTATATTTCTACAGAGCATTATATTTCAAGGAATTGTCATAACTTGGCAAATGACAAGGTTTTGCTATAACAAGAAGTCACATCCCATTTTACAGCATAAACAGCAACAGTATTTTATAACCACTGATTATTTAAAATACGTTAGAAGCTATGAAAACGCGTAAGGGATATTTTTATTTTTTTAAAAAAACTTGTCATTAAAGTCAAAATCTGTGACAAATACACAGTCGTAAGGAAAACTATATAGTTTTATCTGGCAGACGTTTTCCTATTTAACTCTTATATTAATGGAAATTCCTACATAGGCTGCTCTTGTTCTTAGCTACTCTTACTACTAGAAAATATTTCCTAATACTCAACAGGAAGGGAGACTGAGGAACTTAAATTGTTTGCTTCTAGTTCAATATTTATTTACCTCCAAATACGTAACCTACCTTCAATTTCTCCAGACTACATAAACTCGGTTCCTCTGCAAACTCCTCACAGGTGACGTTTTCTTAATCACAAATATGATCAGAGGTCTTTCCTCTAGCATCTATCTGCTTCACATTTCCTCCTGTCCCTCTGACAATGCTGCATTAGAAAGGCTAGCCTTTGTGAATGCTGGTGGTTCCTACAAGTGGTTTTTTGATGATGCTTGCAAACTTAAGAGACAAGTAGAAGACAAGATTGAAATACAAAGATCTATCATGGAAACCATTAACACATAAGAACAGCAATATGGCCCAATTCAACACTAAGACCTAATGAAAGTAAGACTTCGCCAGACTGCTGCTGAGCCTTTGGCTTAAAGGCCATTGAAGACCAGTTCAGTTTACACAGTCACAGAAGTGCATTGCCTTTCAAAACAGAAATGAAATTTAGAAGTGATGACTTTCAATTCTATGCCACAGGGATATATACGTATGTAGATACGTACACACATATCTGTATCTATACATCTCCACTGCTGAATCCGCAGTCCAGGAATTATTGCAAACCCCTGTGTTCTAACATATGAGTTACAAATCCCATAATTAACTATTGAAAATATAAATCATTCATAAAAATAAAAATTCTGAGGGAAAAAACCGAAGTCTTTATGATCAAGACATTTTAATAGTATTCTGCTGTGCCCTAATGTTATTCTTAAATGCTTAATGTCGTATCAACTGAAAATCATAAAAATTCAAGTGCATACTTAGAGTACTTGGGAACAGTTTTTCATTAATTTTCAACAGCAATTGAAATTACTTTTGTATTTGCCACAAATTCTGCTGCATTTTTTGTCTCTATGTATGTTTCTAATATTAAAAAGTACTATTTTGATACACTAATCGCATTAGAAAACATTTACCTTTGGATGTGATGATTTCCCAGGCTTCATCTCTGCCTGAAAGACAATTCCATTTATGAACTTTGAGTAAAATTGCTTTTGAATTACACACATAATTACTGTTTGTCTTCATTTACTTGAAAGAAAACTAAGAAGTGCTAACAGCCAGTACCCCTAAAAGTTACAACTGCTTTACTGACAAAACGGTGTATATCACATTCATGCTCCTATCAAGCTCAGCTCGTTTGAAATATCTGATAAATCTGAAAACAACATGTTATAAAGAAGTTCAATAATCACATCAAAACATCCTGGACTAGATTTACATTGCTTCCTTAAAGCTAACTTTTAGTGTATGAGCAGCCTTAAAGTTAGTGCTAAGAAGAGCATTCAGGTGTTTAATAGCTGCTTTAACGAGAAAGAACTTTAAAAAAGAAAGGTAATTTTAACACTCACTGCAATTCTTCAGACTTCACTGTTTCAAAACAAACAAAATGAAGTGTTTCTTAAGAACACAGAGAAGTATCTGAAGACACCTGTCTCTTTCCACTGCAATACCTTCCCCTACACTCCACCTCCTCTAGACACAGACAAGATTTACATAAGCTTCACATTTACTCATATTCATTCAGAAGACTTCTGCAAATAGAAATATTAATTCCTCAACTGTAGGAAAATAGTTTCAGAGGGGGAACTAATCTGGAAGAAAACATTTAAGTTTAGTAAGGACAAGAGAAATACACTTTCTTAGCACTAAAATCTTACAGTGACTCTCATTAACAAATGAAAAATAAATAAAACAGCAAAGTAGCTACTCCTAACCATAAAAAAAGCAGAGTAAGAACAATTAAGTGTCAGATATTTAAGGGTTCTGTCTTTTAAAATCAGCGAGCCACCTGTCCTAATTTTTTCAAACAGCAAACTTCCACAGCTCTGCATCAAGTGGTACATTTTCATAATTGAAACTGTTTGACAGTTGACAAATCATAATGAACCTTACAAGCATGTCTTGAATTATGATGGCACTGTGTAAAAAAACCAAAACAAACAAACAACAAAACAAAACAAGAACAAGCCAAGGACTGTTATCGTATTAGAGCCCTAGCTTTCTACTGAGCACAGAGCTCCTAAAACATATTACTGTCTAAGCACGTTAAATTATTTCCACTTTTAACCTAAAATAAACACCCTGCTCAGCCTTTTCAATATTCACTTGGCACATTAAGCCACGTTAGAAGTTACCATCATCTGCCCCGTCTTCCACAAGCATCCCCATTTGCAGAAATTGTTCCACATGGCAGCAGAGACAAACGAAACGCTGGAGCAAGATCTAGCTGCGGAGATGCAAAAGCTCCCCCAGGGCTCCGCAAAAAGGCACCTGAAGGAACTTTTAACGGTGCTGCCAAGGCAGCAATCCCTCGGCGGCGACGTCCCGACAGGCCGGCACAGGAGCCATGCAGGCCCACGGGACAGGCCCACGCCCGCCACCCGCTCCCGCCCAGGGAAGGGCAGCGTTTACTTACACCGGGACCCCAGACACTAAATAAACGAGGTACGTCGGCCGATCGCCCCTCACCAGCTTCCGCCCCCGCAGACACGACCCGGCTCCCACCCACCCCGGCCTTGAAGGGAGGGGACCATCCCACCACCGGCCCCAACCACCCACCCCCCCGCCCCGCGGGGCGAGATAAGGTGAGGCGAGACCCACCCGCCGCATCCTCCCGCCCGACCGCCGCCACCGGCAGCGCCTCAGGCCAGCACAGCCCCCGACGCGTAACTTCAGCCACCGCTCCTTCCGAGACCGGAAATCACTCCCGCCGCTGCTTCCGCTTCCGGGTTAGAAGCCGCCCGCAGCGGTGAATGCGCAGGTGCGGCCGGTGTGATTATATTTTCCCCACCACCACCGCCTTAGGTTCCACGTAAGTCGTCTCTGGAGGCGGCCGTTCCTCCGCTGTTCCCCGAGAGCGGCACTTGGCCTCGGAGGACCGTGCAGGGTGGGCCTGGAGGGTCTCTTCAGCCGCTGGAAGAGCGGGCCGAGGGGCGGGTGGTGTCAGGGCGGGCTGTGCTCCCGGAGCGGGGGGAGTGTGGGGGTTAGGGGGGAAAATGGGTCTCCGAGCAGTGAAACTGCCGCCTGCGACAGCGGGAGGGGTGCCCTTCTCCTGTCTTCTCATCCTCTTGTCGAGCTGATGCCGCGGTCGCAGCCTGCCTGCTGAGTTTCACCCCTAACTAAGGCTGATGGTGCCAGCTGGTGACCCTTAAGTAACGATAGCAGTTACATCCTCATTAGAAAAACGAGCAACATCAGTAAATCCTACTTAGAGATATCTTCTTCAAGACAGAATAATGTGCTGACATTTTCCTTCTCTACAAGTATATACGTTTGTTTTTTTTCTTAGTGAAAAACAAATTCTGATGGCTTCTGCGCCAGCTTCACAGCCTTCTCCAAAAAAAACAGTGGCCTCTCATGTGCCTTTTGCGGATTTGTGTTCTACTCTGGAGCGAATACAGAAGTGTAAGATTCGTCCGGAGAAAACCAAGTATTTCAAGGATTTCCTGGATTCCTGGAGAAAATTCCATGATGCTCTTCATAAAAAAGAGAAAGACGTCACAGATTCTTTTTATCCAGCTATGCGACTCATTCTTCCACAGTTGGAAAGAGAAAGGATGGCATATGGAATTAAAGAAACTATGCTTGCAAAGCTGTATATTGAGCTGCTTAATTTGCCAAAAGATGGAAAAGATGCTGCAAAGCTTTTAAATTACAGAACACCTGCTGGCTCACGTGGAGATGCTGGAGATTTTGCAATGATCGCTTACTTTGTGTTAAAACCAAGGAGCCCAAAACAAGGCAGACTGACAATAGAACAAGTCAATGAACATTTAGATGCCATAGCTAGTAATAATGCTGCAAAAAACAAAGGTATGTTAAAGAAAAGTCTTCTTCAGTTAATTACCCAGAGCACAGCACTGGAACAAAAATGGCTCATCCGGATGATTATAAAGGATCTAAAGCTTGGTGTTAGTCAACAAACTATATTTTCAATTTTTCATCCTGATGCTGCTGAGTTACACAATGTCACAACTGATTTAGAAAAGGTTTGCAGACAACTGCATGATCCCTCCGTCTCACTGAGTGATGTTTCTATCATGTTGTTTTCTGCCTTTAAGCCAATGCTCGCTGCAATTGCTGATGTCCAGCAAATTGAGAAACAAATGAATAACCAGGCATTCTACATAGAAACTAAGCTGGATGGTGAACGCATGCAGATGCACAAAGATGGAGATGTGTATAAATATTTTTCCCGCAATGGGTTTGACTATACTCAGCAGTTTGGGGCTTCCCCCCTTGATGGTTCATTAACGCCATTTATTCATAATGTATTTAAGAGCAATATACAAAATTGCATTCTTGATGGTGAAATGATGGCTTACAATCCTGAGACGCAAACCTTTATGCAAAAAGGAAACAGATTTGACATAAAAAGAATGGTGGAGGACTCTGATCTGCAGACCTGCTTCTGCGTGTTCGATGTATTGATGGTTAACGATGAGAAGTTGGGTCACGAAGTACTAAGCAAAAGATATGAAATCTTGAGTAGTGTATTTACCCCAGTAACGGGCAGGATCCATGTTGTACAGAAAAAAAGTGCCAGAACAAGAAAAGAAGTAATTGATGCTTTAAATGAAGCAATAGATAATAGAGAAGAAGGGATTATGGTGAAAGATCCCATGTCCACCTACAAGCCTGACAAACGTGGGGAAGGCTGGTTAAAAATCAAGCCAGAATACGTCAACGGGCTGATGGATGAACTAGACCTTTTAATTGTTGGTGGTTACTGGGGGAAGGGCTCACGTGGTGGAATGATGTCTCATTTTCTGTGCGCTATTGCGGAGACGCCCCCTCCCAATGAAAAACCTACTGTTTTCCACACTATTTGTCGCATTGGCTCTGGCTATACTATGAAGGAATTGTATGATCTAGGTTTGAAACTGGCTAAACACTGGAAGCCCTACCACAGGAAGGACCCTCCCTGTAACATTTTGTGTGGAACTGAAAAACCGGAAATGTACATTGAACCTTGCAACTCTGTCATAGTCCAGGTCAAGGCAGCCGAGATTGTTAACAGTGATATGTACAAAACTGACTGTACTTTGAGATTTCCCCGAATTGAGAAGATAAGAGAGGACAAAGAGTGGTACGAGTGCATGACTTCAGACATGTTAGAAGATCTCAGAAGCAAAGCAGAAGGGAAGCTGGCATCTAAGCACCTTCACGTAGACGAGTATGATGAGCCACAAGAGAAAAAAAGGAAAACTGTATCAAAGGTGAAGAGGGTAATTGGAATAGCTGAGCAATTTAAAGCTCCTGATCTGTCTAGTGTAAGCAAGGTTTCAAATGTATTTGAAGATGTTGAGTTTTGTGTTATGACAGGAATGGGAAAATTCTCAAAGTCTGACCTGGAAAGCAGAATAGCTGAATGTGGTGGCAGTGTGGTACAGAACCCGGGCCCAGAGACTTACTGTGTCATTGTAGGAGCTGAGAATGTCAGAGTGAAAAACATCATTGCTTCCAACAAATACGATGTGGTGAAGGCAGAATGGCTCCTTCAGTGTTTTCAAACCAAAATGCTGGTGCCTTGGCAACCGGCCTGTATGATTCATATGTCTCCTGAAACAAAAGAACATTTTGCTCGTCACTATGATTGTTATGGAGACAGCTACACAGCAGACACGGATGTTGCACAACTCAAGGAAGTGTTCTCAAGAATGAAGGAAAAGAAGGTGATACCTTTGGACACAATTGCAGAGTTAGAAGAACGTTATTTATGGAACAGCTGTCAGCTCAGTATATTCAGAGGAAACACTATTTATGTGGACTGTTACGCTGTTGTTAATGAGCCCAGAACAAAAATCCATGGAACAACATTATCCATTAGAGCTTTGGAGCTCCGTTTTTATGGTGCAAAAGTAGTCTCTCACCTTGAAGAGGGTGTCTCCCATGTTGTTATAGGAGACGATCATTCCCGGGTAAAAGAGATTAAAACACTCAGGAGAACATTTGGGAAAAAATTTATAATAGTATCTGAGCTGTGGGTAACACAGTCAGTGGAGGAAGGAGTCCCAAAGAATGAAAATCAGTACTTGATTTAAAGTAGTTTTTAAGCTTGGCGCAAAAGCATTCTTGTTGACATGGTTGGACTTGGATATATGATTATTTTATCTGTTTAAAGCTAGCTCTGGCTAAAGAATAACACTATTGTTGAAATTAGAAGGCGGCTTTTAATTATACTGTTGCGGAAGCAAGAGGATGCTAAGCCATGTTGAAGTAGGAAAAGAAACACCACCAGATAAATAATGTAAGCCTTTTACTTCAGAAATGGGTCTCAGGAGAGAGCTAATATTTTACATAAGAGAATTCCTAGCTATGAATAGTGCTTGCCTCCATTTTTCAAAATGGAGACAACAGTTTACTATTTAATGGAGATTCTACTATTTATCATATTGTTTATTTATCAGTTTACAATCACATAGATGTTTTCTGCATATTCCATATGCTACAGAATTCTTTAATTTATAAACCGTGTCTGTATTATTTTAATTTGTTTACATTGTTTTTAGCAGAGTCCCACACAGCCTCAGTAGCACTTTGGTTTTAGGATATTGCATTGATCGCATGGTTTTTTGTATGAATAACCATTGCAAAATAGAACCTAAGCTTCTCATTGAGGTGCTAATAAATTAATAATGACCTATATATCTGTAAAATGCAAATCAATTACTTAAAGCTCTAATGATCTCTTGTGCTCATTACAGATAAGGTTAAACCGTGAAGTGTGACAGAGCTAGGATTTTACACTTAACTATTAGTTTTATCTTTTAAAAAATGTTTCATAAGCCATTTCAGTAAGGGAAGATTAATTTCTAAATAGCTAGCTCAATGTGTATTTATTTCAATTACTGAATAAATATATTTTTAAAGTCTGCCTGGTATGTTTTTTTAGTGAGAGGGATAACTCTTCTGGAAAAACATGAAACGTAGTTTCTGATTTTAATAGGTGAAGATTTTTTAGCTTATTTACATTTTCTGTAAAGCTGATTTTTATTTTTTATAAATAGGCACTTGGCTTGAGAGCAGGCCTTCCAATTTGCATTGTAATATTAAGTTTGTGTTCAGATGACGTTCCTGAAGAATTGGAGAAGGAAAGAAGAGAAAAAGGGGCTGTAGACCTTGAAGTTTGGGGGAAGTAGAGAAAAGGTTGGTATCATTCCTATTCATTGGCTTTTAACTGGCACTTTTGAAAAGTGCTGCCGGTGATGGAGAAAGAAGAGTGTAACTTTTAGGACCTGTTGTAGCAGAACATCTGGTAGATACCCATCCTGTCTGCAATGATATGTTGATGAATGATGCTCTGATTTCTTGGGTAGTTACACAGGCAATTCTGCACAGGCAATAAACTTCACAATCCCTGGGGGAATGTTCCACTGTTCACATTGTTTATTAAACAATTTAATAAAATAGGTTCACATCTAACTTTTTTGTACCCTGAAAGGCATACACTCAGTGGATGGGGTGCAATTTTGGAATAAAAAGCCTGTGGGCAACTTGCATAAAGTATGACAAATCTTGCCAGGGAGCAATGTGTTTTTATTTCTTCATATGATTTCTCTGTCTTGTCCGTGAAAACAGCGTGTGTTGACTGTATAAAGCTGGTAAAATCTCAGGTGTTCTCGTACATTAGAATATGCACCTCAGTTTCACATCTGATGGTGTAAAATGAAAGACTATGGCTTGCTAATGTTGTAGACATTTATGCCAGGTATAAAGCAAGTGCCAAGTTATTGATCTTTTATACTTTTCATATGCAGATGGACGAAATATATGGCTCTTGCAAGGCAATAGAGGATGGCTCCCACCACACGTGTTGCCTTTGCTGCTGTTATGTGAGAATGTAAGAAGCCAAAATCATAGGTAGCAGACATTCAGAAGGCGTTGGAATATGGTATTGGCAAGGGCTATTTATTCCTAGGATAACTTACTGAATTCTTGTAATTCCACTTGGAGTGCACCTGCCTTGTTAAGCAAACCACTAGTATATGGTAAAACTGAAACCTAAAATACGAAGAAAAATTATTCACTGGGGTGGGGAGGGGTAAGGTTGCTTTCTATGAAGTGAGTAGTTTGTGCACCAAGAAAGCCTTGACTAGTTGTTTGGAGTTTGCACATCAGCACAACTTTAATCAGCTCTCTTGCTTTATTTCATGTTTCCTCTGCTTGTACACTGAAAATAACTAATTGACATTCTTGCTGTTTTAAGAGGCTTAAAAAGATCTTGTTCTTGCATCTGCAGAGAGGATTTAAAATAGAGAGTCTTGTAAAATGTCATACTATTAACTGTTTAATTGTCCTTTGAAGACCTGAAAGCTAATAACACTGAAGGTAACTGTGCATATACAATAGATTGCAACCTGCTGACTGTGTCTTGAAGATGTATTTTTCCTAGCAATTTCACATTTAAAATATTGTAAGTAGTAGCACAGGGGAAGCTCAGTTGCATGGATGAAAAAAAGCTTCCCTATCTCTTTGCTACAACTTAGCTGTAGTATTATGGTAGCTTTGGGTCTTTATGAAACTCTCCTTTATTGTGAGCGTAGTGAATATCAGAACCAAATTCCTCATTTTCCCTCCTGCTTTTAGGAAGATAAATTGTTGGAGAAAGAAAAGGCAAGAAGCTGCAGTGAGTCAACATGAGATGCTACCTATTTTCATATACTGATCTTTATACATACTGCATGAAATTATCACTAACTAGTTAAATGAATACTTCAGTTAGGAGGCTATAAATAGTGTTTTGCATAAAATACGATGAAAAATCATTATTATTTAAACAGTTAATGAAAACCATCCCCTCTCAGTTAATCAATTTATATTTTTTTTGGTTTTGAAGAACAAGGATGATTCACATAGTTAACCTGTCTAGATAAATTATATCATCAATTTATTTTTATATTTGGCATACACCAACAATAACTTCCAAGAGAAACTATTCCAGCCACACACATGAGTAGGATTTCTCGTGTACGAGAACATAGATAGGAAGGAACTCTCAGAGCCCTCATTGCACCCTCCACCTCCTGGGGTGTGGCTGCCTGTGCTCCAGGCCAGCTCTTCAGTGGTACAGCTGTGTTACCTTGCTAGGACAGTTGTGAAAATTGCTGTGTGCAAAAGGAGTTATGATGAGCCTTGCTAGGGACCTCCTTCGATCAGCTTGGGAGCTGTGTTTAAGTTCAGGTCCCTGGTCTTAGTCCTCACTTAGTCCTCTTGCAGCTGTGCTTAGCCATGTACCAAGCTGATCCCAGTCCTCGCCCACTGACCACTTCCTGGCTTGACGTTGGACCTGCTTCATCACTATGGGCTGACCTAGTATGGTGGGACTGTGCCATTTGTTGGTGAGGACACTGCCTTGTGCCCACCTTACTGTCCCTTCGGCTGCCAGCACGCTTCTCCTCATGGAGCAGCCCTCTTGCATCTCTTAATGCTACAGGGAATTGAATGACCTTGCTTGTCTCCTTTATGGAAATCCTCCCCACTCAGGGAATGCCCTTTCCTTGTCCCCCTGATATTCATCTGATATTTAGTCTGGATGTGAACTTTTTTTTCCAGGACTGAATTCCAAAATTGTGGAAATCCTACAAATTTTTACCATAGTACATCTGTTTGGTGAAACACTTTAAAACTGTTGCTCAATTTCCAGTTACTCTTCCCTGAAATAGTACATCTGTATGTTTTGGAAGAGTCTGGTTGAATTTATTTGAAAAGCTGAAGGTCCATCTATTCAGTCAAATTCTCTGTCAGCTGTGGTAAATGACAGGTAAGGGGTATTATTCTGTTTATGGCACCTCAATTTAATGATCTGGTGAGACATTTTAAAAAGCTCTTTAGATTGCTAGTGGGGTTGACACACCATTTTTTATAATATTCAGTTTCAATCTTCCTGTTAAAAAAACCCATCATTTAATCTTTCCCATGCAAATGTAATTTCAGTTTGAATTCTTTCAAAAAAGGCACTTGAAGTTATAAGTTAAAATTTGCTTGAAAGAGAGAAAAAAATGTTCATTTGAAGGTGACTAGGGAAATGCCTTTTAACATAGTCAGTTCAGCCGAGCATAAAGCATCTCCAGCTGCTAACAGCTGTTGTACCACAAAACAGTAGATGGGCCTATAAAATTTTACTGTACTACTTTTTGCTATGAGGGGATAGGAATGAGAGAACAGTCTGTAAGTTTGAATAATTTTACAAACCTAACAGTGAAGGTGGGGCTTATAGGTGTAATTAAAATGTTTCTTCGTGTTATTTTCTAGAAGTAAGGAAATAAAAATGCATCCGTGTAGAAATTGTTTTCTCTTAGATAAAATATTTTTAGCATTTTATTGGGATGTTTTCGACAGATGTAGCTTTTCCTTTCTTTGTATTTTTGGGGATGATTATTTTGAAAGAACATATAAGGAATAATTTTAAGTTCAAACTGCAAGCACTAATGTTCTTCATTTTTTCTTAGAAACATGTAGAATGTCTAAGCATGTGATTGCATTTGAAAACTGACATAACAAGAATGTTTCAACACGTATATTCATCATTATAGTAGCGACAAAAAATACTTAAATTCATTCTGCTGTTAATGCTGTGGGTAGAGGAACTATGTAAAATAAATACGTAAAACCAGAGTTCAGTTTTCTCCTGTGCCATGTATCATACACAAAGTAAAATACAGGAAAAATATCCTGTAATTCAGTCCTGAAATATCCTGAAAAATATTTCAGGACTGAAGTTGCCAGAAATAAGGTATCAGGGAAAAAAAGGATTGTTACACACAAAATGAGTGTGTATAGTGTGAAGGGTTGTGTACTCCACACTCTTGTCGTCAGTCTTCCCTAGAATAGAACAAATTTAGATAGTCCGGTTGAGTAGGGTTGTACTAGTCAGTTAGAAAAGGTTAAATATGATATTACTGTAACTTTTTATAAAGTTCAAATTAGCCTTTTGAGATAGGTTCAAGTATAAGTTGTTTTTTTTTTTTGATAGAAGCACTTGTGGTTCTGATTCATTTTTTAAAATTCGTCTAGCATTACGTGGTTTGTTGTAGTATAAGACTAGCTTGGTGGACAAGGGGAGAGCACTAGATGTTGTTTTTCTCAGCTTTAGGAAGGCTTTTGACACTGTCTTCTGTAATAATCTTATAGACAGCTGATGAAATATGGGATAGATAAATGGACAGGGAGGTGGACTGAAAACTGGTTGAACTGCCAGGCTCAAAGAGTTGTTATCAGCAGCACAGGTACAACACAAGAGGCAATGGACACAAAATGAAATAGGGGATTTATTTTTTTTCTAAAACTAGGAAAACACTTTCTTACTGTAAGGATGGTCAAAGACAAGCCCAGGTTGCCCAGAGAGGTTGTGGAGTCCCCATCCTTGGTGACATTCAAAACCCAATTGGATACAGTCCTGAGCAACCTGCTCTATCTGTCTCTTCAAGAGCAGGGGAGTTGGACTAGATGATTTCCAGAGGTGCCATCCAGCCTTGATTCTTCTGTAATTCTGTGAGTCAGGTGTGAACTGAAGTTCCCAGTCTAATTTCTGGTGTCTTGTGGATGGGCGAACAAAATGGTGGCATATTATACCTTGCAAAAGTAATGGATTTTTTTTTTATTTGCAGTACAACAGATATTAGAACAGCTAGCACTCTTATCAGTGTGATTTTGACTGCTACACACTAAGCTGAAGAAAAACCATAGAATTTATGTAACCTGTGCTGTGAAATCAATAATAAACTAATGAGTCCATAGGCAAAAAAAAAAAACAAACCACAACCTAAAAAAACCCAAAACCAAAAACCCTAAAGCACAAACCAAATTGAGTTATACTGAACATGAACACCAAGGTTGTTCAAAGTCTCATGATCAGTGGAAAGAACTCTCTAAGCACTGTGTATAAATGTTTAAATAATAGCCATATCTGAGAGAACAGCTTGCTTTCAATTTGAGGTGATATATAGCTGTATCAGTTCTGAAAGTGAAAACAGGTCCCAGTGACTTAACTGCTTTCATCTGATTGCCCAGCCTTGATCCGGGGATGCTTAAGTAACAGCCTCTTTCTTGCGACGGTAGACTTTACAAACATAAACACTACTCCAAACCAGAGTTCAAATCCCTGCAGGCAAGCGGCGATCGAAGGAAGAGTTAGGATTTCTCTGTGTTCTTGCAGACGGCAGCTTCCTCCTGCAGCCAAGGATACAGTGGAACCTGCCTTTCCTCAGCAGCCTCTGCTACAACAGCAACCGTGGGCAACGTGTTCTTTCAAATTCATGTTTTCAGCCTCCACATCTTACACCTGCAGTTAATGAAGTAACGGTCTGGGCAAAGGCAGGTGGATAAATGGGTCACGTGTGTGTGTTTGTGCATAGATGCGGGTATTCAAGTAAAAGACAGCAATGGATGTGTAGCACACCTAGTCTCAGTTTAGTTTTTGTGGTTGCTTGTTTCCTCCCTGTTCTCCCACAGCTTTTCCCCAGCGTTGGCCTCTTTTGACTAGTGTATTATAGATTTTAAATACCAAATCTTTGTGCTGCCAAAGCAGATTTTATTCATCCAGTTTAAAGCTAGTTTATGTACCTCTGTGTTACGCTTCAGTCTATCCTATAAACTTGCTCATGTATGATTATACCAGACATAGTTAAATATATCTTAGATTTTTTTTTTAATTTTAATTAAAATCTCTGAGTGCTATTGGAGTAATAAGAAATTAAAGATTATTCAAGGCAAAAATAAACGTGAAGGTGACAGGTGTCGCATTGCTCAGGTCTCTGAACATGGTTGTATGAACAAAATAGAAATAAACAGGATAGCCAGTTTTGTTGATTCTATCTAGCTGTAACTGAAACACCGCAGGTGCTGCGAGTAGACTGACTGCCTGACAGCAACCAGGGCAGAGCAGGGGGATCACATGCATTAACGACATTAACAAAGTTAATAACTAAAAGGCAGTTAAGAGAAAGAAAAACATAATTTTACTCCCTTTTTTTTTCTTCCTCTGATATATATGCTAACTGTAGAAGCATCTTTTTCTGTATTGATACATCTAATTTCTTATGCTTGACAGCTTTATAAACACACCAACTGCTGCATATGGATCTCATACAGATTCCTGGCAGACATGCGGTAAAAAGCATCTGAGGTTCAGTACAGGTAATACTTAAAAATTTAAGATTGAAATACTGAACTTTTTTTTAGTAACTGGAGGATATAAAAGGACGTCTTACCACTAGGAAGACACCTGGGTCTTAATGAATAATAAGACAGGAAAAATGTTCTGTGTACGTGTTTTGGGTAACCTGCTTTCCTGGCCTGTATTTTTGGCAGACACAGCCAACTCAACCTTTCCAAAATCATGCTTACGTTTTCTCTCCTAGTGTAAAATGCATTTAAAATTTCATGGCATTTGTCTCTACATGCATGAATGCACATGCTTTGTGGTGGGTCTTCTTTGTTTATGAATTCTGGTCTGACTTACAAAATTCTGTGGTTATGTCGGGGTGCTGAGCCCTTGACCCATGGTTTGGCTGCTGCCCAGGGACGGACTGTGGCTCGGTCATGGCCCTGCTCTGGATTTCTGCTGCTGCATGCTTCTCTGGTCAGCATGTGAGTGAGCTCCAGGGACTGCATGGAGGGGAGGGGGATTTCTATTGCAGAGTTACCTGAAACCTTCTAGAGTATATGTAAATGTACACGCACATATATAGTGTATATATGTGTGTTTGTATATATATAGAAAGACAGATACAATTAGAATGGCTCTCTTCTGCCCTCGCCTCTTTTTCTTCCTTCCCCTTTACCAATGTTGAGGAGTATTTTTAGAGATCCCAGAAGTAGATGAGAAGGCAAGATGACAAGAATCTGTGATTGGTACCTATGGAATGTCCCAGGCTAACCAAACTTGCTGCTACAGTGTGGATGTACCTTACACACGGACCTGTTCCCCTCATCCACAAAAAGGACTGTGGAAGTTTTACTTGGTCAGCAGAAATAACAAGTTCCCAGGACCAGGCTGTATGAGCATTTCTTGCATCCTGCTGCCTATGCTAAACAGAAGGACAGGTTCCCAGTTATAGCTCCTTAATCCATAATGACAGCCACCAGCTATTCGTCATTCACACAGTGAACGTTCTCATTTCTTCAAACAGGTTGGTCAAGTAAAAGCTGCACTCTTAGCCCTGGCCAGGCCCTTCTAGCTGGTGCTTTGTCACTGCTTTGGAAAATGCCAGGCCAAACAGCATTATGGAGAAGAGCACGGTAGTGGCAGGCCTGTGCCATGGAATATATCTAGCCATGATGGAGAATTGAGCCTGGGCTGAGTGTCTGATGTGGAGAGGAGCCTTGGGACCATGGAAAATCCATGCTAAGCCCCAGGTTATGTTGAAAAGCAAAGAGGAAACATGGAGAAGCGGCTGGGTTTCTTGGACCCTGAGCATGGGTAGAGCTCTGCTGTGGGAATCTGAGCTCATGGGAAGACTTGTAAGTGTTCACTGTTGATCATGCAATTACAGGTAATGTTAAAATGGAATGAGTACCCAGATGCCAAGAAAATAGACCATCTTATGCAGGCTGAGGAGAGATGAAGAATGCTATGTTGATGCAGCCAAAGCGATTGGTGTGAATGTCTAGCAAGGGCAGTGGCAGGACTTCGCTGCTGTTGAATAAGCCTTCACTCATAGTTGCCTGCCCTTTGACTATGTTTCAGTATTCCCATAGGGAATTTTAATATTCATTTATTATCTCACACTCACAAAGGTTTTAGCAATCAGACAATGCACAAATCACAAATTATCTTTCACAATTATATTAAAAGCTAACAAGAATTAAAATAAAGATTAAAATCATTTAGCAGCATTCATACAATAACAGTTCCCTGAAGATCAGTAGAAGCAATGAAACGCTGGCAGGAACCAAATAGGTAGGCAGGTGGCCAGCATAGATAACTTCACTCATCAGTATTCAAGCAGAAACAGTCTTTGCATTGTTAGTCAGCCTAACCTCCCCCCGGCTTTTATCCTCTACTTACTCCTTTTAGGTGGCTTTGCACCCTGCAGAGTCCTGTGCTAGGTCTGGTTTTGAATGCTGTTGAAAGAAAGAGACAGGCTGGTTCAATTAACATGTTTGTCAGGATGACTTGGAAGTTAGTTAAATGCAAAATGGAGTTCACTCACTGGCATTATGCAGCATGTGCTGAAAATAGTGTGAAATAATTTCTGTGTACAAAGGTAACAGGCTAAATTGTCTGGTTTACATGCATAAATGTACTGTAAGCAGTTTCAAGACCATCTCAAAGAAGAAATAATTTCTGTGAATATATCCTTCTAATGTAATGTTGACTCATCAAAATTATATAGATCAAGTTTCAAATGGTGATCAGGCTGCTTAACGAACTTAATTCCAGCCCAGCTCTGCTGCCCAAAGGTGGCCCCTGAGGGCTCCCACTCCAGGATGGTCTACAGGACAATGTTGAGACTGTTTCTTATCACCCAGGGAAACTTCACTCTCTTGTAAGGAGTTGTTCTGTCTCTGGCATTTCTGCTTCCAGCCAGTTTAACCCCTTCTTGCAGTTGGGCCTTCTTGCCCCCCATGCCAGATCATTCCTCGGTCACAAATTACCGCTGCTGAGCAGTTGCAATTACAATATCCCCTTCAACAGCCAGATTTCAAAGGCAGGATCATGCAATGCATAGTACAGATCATTTAACACCTTTTCTCTTAGAAACTATACCTCAAAAGTCTCTCCCCATTCAAGCTCTGCAGCCTATTGCTTTTGGCCTGTTTTGGTTTCAGGGGCATCCACAGAAGCTCAGCACGGCTGAGTTTGATGTAACCAACTGATGTAACTGTTTGGATCACTTTAGACACCTTTAGCTATTTGCGAAGAGACTATGACAGCGTATTATATACAGCTTTAAAGTATATAGCAATTATTTGTTGCTTGGCACGTACTGAAGATAGCTACCTGATAAAGAACTAGGCTAAACATTAGTGTGCTCAGTATCTACCCTTTCCCATATGACACTCGGAGGCTCCTTGCCAGCCAGCCAGGAGGTCGGGTCAGGAGGATTCTGAATCAGGTAAAGCCACAAAGGTTGTCCCCTGCTGCGCTCTGGGTCTCAGCTCTTCCTGAGTTGTTCACTTCCACCTCCCTCTTCTTTCTTTAGGGTTTTTTCTTTTCCACATTGGTGTTTTTCCCTCCTGAATCCTCCTCACAGTCCTGTTTCATTAATCCTACCTCCACCAGCAATTTTACCTTTCTTATCTCGCATGGCTCCACGCTACAGATGTTGTCACAGCTCTTTCTCACAACTTAGCAATTTCCTCAGAAGTCTGAGCCAGGTTTCCCTACCAGAGTTAAGTCTTGGATTCTTGAAACACAGACAGCAGAAATCCTACTAGGAGGGAGGAAAATTGTAAGAAGGAGATAAAAAGGGGCTACGTTCATAAAACACATATATATATTTAATGGAACTTGAAATGCAACTACTTTTTTGGAATAAATTCAGATAAAAGCTACATGCATTAAGCGCTGTGTGTAGTAAAATCAGCTTTCCAGGGACTTGTTTCTTTCTGTTCTTCCCTCACCAGGAGAATTTTATGTTAACCAGAAAGTGAGAAATCAGAGGCAAATTGAGGGGAGCTGCAATTTGTTAAGAGTCAGACCTCTTCATACAGAAAGCAGATGATTTACTTATTCCCTCTGCCTCCCTTCACATTTTTAATCAAGTTGCCTGAAAAGAATGAGCATTGAGCAATCAAAGCGTGAATGCCTGTGTCTGTGTCTATTCATATCTAATAACTTCTGAACCAGACAGCTAGTTCTAACCAAATTTCACAACTTGTGATATAGGGATATCCCCCTCTTTGCCTACTCCTCTGCCCAAGCTCCAATACAGTAGTTGTCTGAGTAGGAGATGAGGCATTAATGTCCTGTATGAGAGAAAGGGTCTGTGAATCCATCCTGAAAAGAAGAAATGATAAAAATATTTCGGATGTTGAAAGAACTCCCCTTAGTTTTCTCATCATCTCATGAAGTCAGTCCACCCAAGGTGCAGCGATATGGAAACAAGTTTGTTTGCTTGTGACACTGCCTCCCCTGCTCCAGTCTGCTGCTTAGTGCTCACGTGAAGAGGGAGCTACGAATGGCCAGCCACAGGAAAATGTCATACTTCATTAGGCATCAAAGTATCTAATCAGTAATCCACAAAGCTCTTTGAAACCACTCTCGTCTGGGTCTGTTGCTTAGAGAACCACATGTGTTCAGCGTTGCTGCAGTGCGTGATGTATCCTGATGTGCACCACTCTTGCAAATGCTATAGTTTTTATTTGCTTTATTTATGCACTCTCAGAACCTAGCAGACTCCTGCTATGTTATGGTCTGCTGTAACATGGTACTGTTGTCATTTTTATTTAGTAAGAAAGATACTAAAAATGCAATGCTATCACATCCTTTTTATGAATACTCAGTGAATCCAAATCCTGTGGAAATAAAAGGAGAGTGCTCCTATCAGAAGGCAATTTCTACCTGGACAGAAAGAGCCAAAGATGAAGAAAACAGGCTGATAGTCCCAAACCTGTTCTGCAGATTGTTCCTTTTAGTTCCATAAAACAAATAATTGCCAAGCCCACAGAGTCGGAGGGGTGATTTGACAATCAACAGACATCCTCATCAAAATCATATGATTCAACTATGGTTTGGTTTAGGTGGTATTTAAGTGCTTTACAGGAGTTACTGGGTATTGTGCAGGATGAAGGGATGCTGCACTGTCCAACCCTATAGGAGAACTATTAATTTTATATTTTTGTTGGTGATGCACTTTCAGAGTATTCATTTTTCTCAGGACAATGCAGTTTCTTCCTTAGAAACTTTAGGGGCTTCGGTTCAGCCCAAGTCTTTGGCATTGCTGTGCTTTTCCTGAAATTGTCACAATAATATGCCACCAAAAAACATTTATTTTATTGTTCTTCAGGATCCAAAATTAAGATAAGAGCAGGTATGATAATATCATTCCTTCTTTACCTTGTTTCTACATGATTTGATAATGCCACAGTGTCACACCGTCAGTTTTAATAGTCTCGTGCTTGAGAGGTGTATCTGTTTTCTCTGTGGTTCACAGTGTGATGTTATTTACACTGATAATGGCAGCTTTCATTTAAGGAATAGTTAAAAGAGCTATAGGTCATAGATTTAAGAATTAAAAAAATAAAAATAAAAATATGTATTTCTATGGATAGAGGGGTGTTCTAAAAACTCTTCTCCTGATTAAAAATGCCACCTTTATTGTACAAAAATTACTGTTGTGATCCAAAGGATAAACTAAAATTAATGAATGGTATTGGAAACAGATGTAGTAGATAATATGAAAATTAATTGTCCCAGGAAAAGCAAACTCAAGAGGGAAAGAAACACCATTGTGCTGTGAATGATTTAGACATTAATGAGTCCATGTTCATCAACAGTGATGATTGTTAGCACTTAAGACAGCATCAAACATCAGTGTCTTCTTTTAAAGATACTCATAAAGCAGACAAATTCTACAGCAATCAGAGTTGAATGAAAGTACTTAAAAATGAATAACAATCAAATCAAGCGATGACTTTGGAGGTTTTTTTCTGCCTGGCTGTTCTTGTGCTCTGTAACCCTGTATCATTGACAGCAGCTGGCTCTTAATGCAGACTAAAGATTCCTTATGAATACTAAGTTGACATTTAAAGTCTTCTGATAAATCAACTTAGGGAATACATTTGTACATGAAAATTCATCTGACATATAACTGCACAAAATCCAACAGACCAACATATCTTTAACTTCCTGAACACAACAATAAAGCAAAGCCAGTACCCTTTGTGTTTTTGAAATTATAATGATTACCTAGGAACTGTAAAGATTAAATGAATGAATTATTGAATCCACAGTTCTTGAGTTATCAGTCAGCATTCCCAAATTCAGCAGTGAACAAGACCAGGATATGAACTACAGCACTACAGGAGTGAAACATTTAGTCAGAAAATCAATGTTTGAAAGACACCAATCAGCTTGTACAGGCTGGCCTTTAACTCTTAATTTGTAGTTGTTCTAATGATGTGGGAATTTGCACCTTATATCATCATTCCTGTTTTCTCAGTCCTTTGACATGTGAGCACATTGTTATCCTCAGTTTTGTTAAAGTTGCAAAACGGGATTTAGCTATTGTAAGCTCACCTTAGGCAGAGTTTAGGGACTTCTAATTAACACCACAATTCTGGAACACCTGTTTAATTGCTACAAAAAGCTATAGAGGCTTTGTAAGTTCCTTGGTACCTTACCTTAAAAACCATTTTGTCTCCTGCTACTAAATATGGAGCTCAGTTTTCACAGCCCTGAGCATTGCTGGTGATGAAGGCTGATAATAATCCACAACCACTCCACCCACCTCTCGGCAAGGGCTCAATCTAGTTGAGTGAAGTTAGTACTTCACACCAAGCCTACTGGTGTGGGTCCAGCCTGATGTGCAATGAAGTTCACTGTTTCTTTAAAGTGATGCTGGTCATTGTTAGAACAAACGTTATTGGTGACCTGTGTTGAATACCCTGTGGTTGAGAGGCTACAGGCTCGCTTCTGCTGGCTTTCCAGAGGAAACCCAGGCATGCAGACTGGAGGCCACAGGCTACTGTGGGCATTCCTTGCCTTGCCTGTGGAAGCTGTGCAGCAGCACTGCATCGCTGGCTGTGCTTCAAGAGCCGCTTATGCATTTTCTCCAGTAGCAGCTTAATGCAGAATGCATGAACAATCTTCAGAAATGGATTCAAGTTTAGAGCTTCTACATCCTAAAACATCATAAAGCTAGTGGATTAAATTTTCACTGTATATATATGTATAACTTCGTATATACATATTAGCTTTGTATATATGTATATACATGCATATATAAAACAGGTGTCCTGCTACAGAAGAGGTCCCAGCTGCAGATTTTAACTAGGTGGGAAAGCCTCTGGATACCCTAGAGTCCTGTGTCTAAGCCCTGGTGGCAGGGGATCTCTCAGGCATACCCAGGTCCTTGCTTACTGGGTCATGCCTCCTTGGTAGTCAAAACAAAAAAAGCAATCCTTTTTCTATATGCACCTGTGTATAAGTTTGTTTCCTTATGCCTGTATAAATACTAAGAGAAAGATTAGAGATACTCAGAGCTTCCAAGAGACAGAGACAAGACACATCTGACTATTACTAATGTGTAGAAAGAATTGCAGAATATTTGTGATATAAATCAAGAGTTAAAATTTAAATTGACCTTACTGTCATACAGGAAACCAAATGATTGTGTTTATAGAAATGACATTTTAATAAAAGGAAAATCAAAAAAGTAAAAGAAACATATCTAGATACTCATCTTCTTTATGGTTTTGTACATCTGTACTTCTTTTAAATTAGAATGACATTGGTTTTGTATCAAAATGCTGACTTTTGAGAAGAGCATCACTTTTATTCTGATTGTATCATCAGTGAAGAAGCAGCGCATCTGCAGTAATAATTGACCTTTTCTGTTTTCTGCATTTCAAAGAGCCTGAAGATATATTGCTCTTTCATTGCTGAAAACACATTTGCTGTTTATGCTAAGTCAAATCAACAAAAGCAAAAAACCCCGTGCAGTTAGTGCATTGAGAGCAAACAATTTCATTCATGTGTCATCCCTGTAGCAGATGAAAGATCAGAGGCTATCAAAAAAGGCAAAGGAATTCAGTACTTTGGCTTGTAAAATATTTGTTGCTCTCATCCTGCCACCTGCTTAAGCATGTGGTTAATTTTAAGCGTGGAAGAAGTTCTAATGATTCATGTATTTTTAAATTAATTTTTAAAAGGCGTGTACTTAAGTGTGTGTAGGATTGGATTAAAATTTGAAGCTTAGTTTTCACATCTGATATGCACAGATTATTCTGGACATCTTTACACACAAGCCAAGTCTTTAACTTACTAAAGTCAACCTGGAACAGCTGTTGACTTTGATTGAATGGTACTGTTTTCCACTCGCTGTGATCAAACTATTTTGTTTAGTTTAAAGCACAGTCAATTTTTGGTGGATTTGGTTGACAGATTCTTGTGGGTGAAAGCACAAAACAGTGTGTGGAAACAATTTCCTTGTCAGACAGTATTTTTGGAGACAACCTGCAGAGTTCAGCAGCACAGAACCAGCAGCAATAAATCTTGAATGCGGGTAATCTATTCTCCACTCTGTTTTGACTAAACCAAAGCAAAATAAAAGGAAAAATAAAAAGATTTGGACAGAAAGAATGTTACTAAGAGAGAATCTCTTGACTAACCTTGCTTATGTATTTGTCTGACAATGAAAGAAGGTGCACTTGCTTTAAATGAAAATGTACTGCCACTGAGGTGTTAACAAACACATGTACCCATAAATATTAAAATATTTAGTTTATGAGGCACCTACATAAATGTGCCTCATAAATTATAAGACCCTTATAAAAAGAGTAGAAAGGGAAGGAAAATGCTTCAAGATGAATGAAACATGTCTCAACAAACATTATAGTTGTTAAGCGACAACAAGATGACATAGATATTTGAAGAGGTATGGCATCTCTGCAGAGAGGCAGGGATTTTTTAGAGTAAGACAGAAGCAATCACTAAAGCAGAGGTGAGGTTTGCTTAACTTCCATCACCCAAATAACTTGTTGGGATTTCTGGGCCATTGTTTTACAGTCAAGGGAAAGGAAGGTTCTTACACCAAAATAGGCAGATCTTTCCTTTTCATGCTCAAAAAAAGCAAACAATTAATTGTCATATTTGTTCCTAGTGCAGTGCAGTTTCTAGCATTGTGCATCCTGGAACAACACGTGGTCTATTACCTGTTTAAGACAGTCAAAATATGGGCCAGGTATTAAGGGAACAGATAATATTAGGGTTCATGTTTAAGACAAGAAGGATCATTGGAAAATGCGTTTTAAAGGTGGATATGCAGGGCAGAGTGGACAGAAGGAAGGAAATTAGATTAGGGACAAAACCAGTATAATCAACAGATTGAGAAGAGACAGATTAATAGTGAAATGGGAAAAGACTGCACCAAAAGAAGATCAGAAAGCTGAGGTAAGAATTATTGTCATTAATGTCTAGGGAAGGGAGGCATGGCCAGGAGCTCTATTACAACTTATCCTACAAAGAAGTTTCCTTAGGTCAATTTGGTAGCCTAAAGTTTTCAGCCATAATCTTTTCCCTCACAGAAAAGTCTTGACAGAAGTATCTCGGAGGGTGACAAGGAGCACAAACCACCTAGATGCCCCCAGCAGCCTCTTTGCTCGTAGTCTTTCTTGAATCTTTCCTTACTTCAGTTTATTAAGCTAATTCTGACTCAAGGGTGACTCCCAGTGTGACTTTGAAAGAAACCTGGCTAATGAGGGTATTCAAGTAAAACGAACTGAGGGAACCTTTCCTTTCCCCATTCACCAACAGACAGAAGGAGAGCGATGTGGATTTCCTGGTGCACTGGATACCAGGCAGCACGTCCAGTTTTCTGCGAGTTTCAGGATAGACAAGTCCTAAGTGAGGTGCATTGCAACATCTTTTCAGGGATGACACTTGCTGGCACTACTGCTGCTGCTGGTGGTGCTCAGAGAAAAAGGCTTGGGAAGCTCAGCTCTAAGGAGGAAGGCAACGGGGCTTTTGAAAGCGATGCATGAATACATGGCAAAATGTTTTGACATTGTAACAGGTAGAAAAGGGGAGCTTTGAGAGTTACTAAATCATGAGGAAATCAATCAAGTCTAGCAAGATAATGGTTCTGAGTGAAAGATTTGAAGTCTGTAAGTATAATGGGGGGAAAAAAGAGAGAAAACAGAACAAAGATATTAGGGAAAAAAAAGAGAAGGCATTCAGTTTTGGAGAGGCTATGCTTGAAATGACACCTGAAATCGCCAGGAAAAATGTGTCCAGAGGCTGCCTTAAATGTTGACCTGGACAAAGAGAGAAAAGAGTGAGGGGTATAATTTTGGTGGGGTTAGTGGGGAAAACAGTGGATGCAAATGGAGCTGCTAAGGAAAAGAAAGGGGAAAATGACAAGATAGGTGATCATAACAACTAAATAAATAACAAGGAAAAGGAATAATTTGTTATTTTTATTGTAGTTGTTATTAATAATAATGTTTAGACTAAACAAATTATTCCTGTTGTTAGCATGGGTAGATAGTGAAAAAACACACAATGGCCTGAGCAGTAAGTTGCACCAAGGCAGAAAAGCCTTTCCATATTTTTGGCCAAAGGCTTGTTGTGCCTTAGTTATGGTCTAACTGGTGTAACACCCGAACAGGATACCTGCATGGGCTCATTAGGGAACTGGTGTCCTAGTCCTGCAGTGTGGGGCTCCCGAGGTAATTAGATGAGGAGGTAGGAAACTACACAGCTCTAGCACTACTGTTAAAACCAAATTTTCCCAGTGGGTGAGCTCACACAATCCTTGGAGCAGGAGAACCATTTCCTCCCTGTCTGATCCACCTCAGCCTCAGTGAAACATGTGCTGCAAGGCCAGCAGCACAGGAGAAAGTAGCTGTGTCTCCATTGCACAGACTCTTCTGTTCCCACCAGTCTTCAGATGCCAAACAAGTCACCAAACATACCAGCTGTTAAGAAAGAGTTTTCCTTGCTGGGCTTCGCTCTTGGAGAGCTGCTGCTGCCATAGGCAGAAGAAGGGAGTGTAGAGAGAGCTGCCATTGCTTCCTATGGTCCTCATGGCTCTGGTAGCTCCTGCTGCACTACAGGCTATACTGTCCTACACTGTGGAAACACCAGAAGAGCATTTCTTCAGCTCCAGACAGCAGAGTAGAATAAGCCTGCAACCAGGTTAAGGTCAGTAAGGGGATGCTTTGAGCAACCTGGTCTAGTGGGAAGTGTCCCTGCCCATGGCAGGAGGGTTGGAACTCAATGATCTTTAAGGTCTCTCCCAGCTCTAACCATTCTATGATTCTATGATTCTATGACTTTGCTGTGCATCACGCCTGGCAGCCCGTGGCTGGTGTGGAGTTAGGGTCCCTTCAGGGACTGAGAAGACAGAAAACTCTACAAGCTGCAAGACAGCCACGTGCTAGAAAGATTGGCAGCAGGGACAAGATGACTGGGATTGTTTCTCAGTGAAAAGCAACCTGTAGAAGAGAAACTGGATTTGCTGCAGAACAATGGCTTTTCTTATTAGATTCTTTTGTACTTGTACTTTCTACTGTAGTGGTAAGTACTACATATACACATGCATAATTATTGATACAACATAAACCTCTTTCTGCCTTCTTCCTCTTTTCTCCTAGACTTAATCCTTTTTTTTTTTTCTCTCCAAAATCTTGAGTAGACATAAGAAACCATTTTCCAAATTGTGACAGCCTAAGCCACTGACTTGATAGCACTTACATGGATTTATGCCTGCTGAGGATTTGGCAAAAGAGTTGTTTACACATAATTCATTTTCTTAATTGAAGGCAGACAAACATACCAGGAAGAAAACAGAGGCGCACACATTAAAATCACCATATAGAATGTGTCCCTTGCCCCTACAGTATTCTTATTCTAACAGGTCATGAAGAAATGTCTTGATTTCCTAAACATTTCTTAGTGTTCCTTTGAGTCAAATGGGCAACTGAGTAAAACAATAAATATTTTAATAATTTATAGTCTGAATTTTTGATCCCTCATGACTTGATTTATTAAAAAACTTCTGCTCAGCTTGGAGCAATTGTTAATTTCTTAACTGAATTTTCTGTATTTGAAATGGTTAGTCTTCATAATTATTATTGAAATAATGTACTATCAATTTCATATCTATAATACAACTGTTTCCTAAATATCCATGCATCTTAGAGACAGTCAAGCTCCAGCTATTACAAATCATATATAATTAAGAAACTTCTATGGTCAGAAAATATTTGGATGAATATATAATTAGATTAGCATCAGAGGGAAATGTCAACAATCTAGCTGTATTTTAAATCTAAGGCTGGCTGTGTAATGCAGCTTTAAAAACTCTAAAATTGAAAAGGCAATTTCAGTTGCTTACAGCAGGTGGTAGTATGTGCTATTAAAATAAAATATTTACTTGCAAGAAAGACTGCTGCTTGGTTAATAAGAACATGAGTAGAATGGGCAAGAAAATGACTGCTGTAAATGTGCCGAAAGCTTGTAGATTAGAAAGTAGAGTATTTATTACTTCTTTATTTTTAAAGCTTCCTGTTTCTCTGCTATATTACTACAGCACTAACATCTTGGGGGACAGTTATGGACAGGCCACAGACGTTACCAAAAATAACTCAAATATCCTACCTCTTACAGGGTGGTTTTCATCCATAAATCCCACAGTCTTTCAATCCCACAGCCTTTTTTATGAGACAGGCATGAAGCAATTTAGAACAAGATGTAAATATAATTTAGGTAGGTAAAAACAAATTGGTAATTCTGGTAATGCTCTTTCAGTTGCTGCCTGAGACTGGGGTGAGCTGGGATGAGCTGAATCTCCAGAGCCTCTTCCTGCAGAGTCCCCTAGAGGCCTGAGAGTGCTGTTTCTGCACACAGGGAGCTGTGCATCAACCTTGGCCAAAGCTCAGTTGATCCTACTCCAGAAATCACTTGGTCTAGAGACTAGATGTTCCTACAGCAATATCCCTGAAACAATATGTGTGTATACATGATGCATACAGCCAACAAGATGAGGCTACTTTCAAAAGGAACTGCATGGATCCTGAGTAGAAAAGATACTCATCGCATGTCTCCATTTTTACTTCATGTGTATTCTGCATCCAGAATATACCAACTTCAGGCAGATTTTGAGATTTCTCTCCCTATGCCCTCAGGAGGGAATCCCCACAGGACCATCCATTCCTGTCATGAGGATCACATGTGAAAAACAGGGCCTAAGATACCCACTTCCATTGTCAGACCTAGTTTTGTATGGGCATGAACATGGGTTTCCCATATGTGGTATGAGATGCTGTGATCAGCAGCAGTGTCCCCTGTGCGGTTACTCAATATTTTCCATTGGGTAGGTGAATTCTGACAGCATCTTCCAGTCTGGACTTAAAAGGTAAGATAAGGGGCGATATGATTAATGAGTAATTAGAATCAGCAAGATGTCTACCGGCTTCCAGGTTGTAGTTAATTCAGGGCAAAGCTAGCAGCAGATATTTAGGGTAAGTTTATCCATAAAATTATAGTTACCATGGCATTCCAGATGCCTACAAGAGTCATAAAGCAGTGAAGATTGCTGTCAAGCAGCTCAAAGACACAGCTGAGAACCTGAGTTCTTTTGTGAATCTTTATGTGTTAGTTTTCAGTCTCTAAAGGCCTTTTGCCCTCATTTACTACATTAATACGGTATGTCTAAAGGTTTTTTCCCTGGTGATATTAGTTGAGCACAGCATGGTCTTTAAATGAGCCATCTTCTTGAAGTCTGTATAGTCATTTTCAAATACACAAAACTAGCAGTCAATTTAAGAAAGTAATTCTTATCACAGAAACATCTAATTAAGATTATGATAATTCTCAAAATAATTTTTTGGCTACCAATTCTGCTCAAGCACGACAAAGGTAGGACCTATAGGACCTTTGGTTGAGTTAATGTCAGGGTACCAAATAACAAGAGTTACAGGGACACCTGAGAGCAAAGGTTCTTTATAAGCCATCTCATCTTATGTGCCATTGATTTTGTACAACTGAACTGTTTTTCTTCAGACAATGTGCAAAGTGCAGAAACATTTTTGTCTTCTACCTTGGAGGCTCATTTTTAAAGCCAAACAAATCCAAACCAAACCTCTGCAAATTGCAGTCCCCCAAAAAGCAAGATTTCCCTTCACTGGACAGCAATGTAAGAATTTCAGTGTCAGCTTTGGCTGAAGCTGGGCTGTTACTCTGACATCCTTTCATTTTATACTGACCTACAATAACCCCATCATTCCCATACTCCCTTGAGCAAAAGTTAACATTTGTTTCAAGCCGTGTTGTGGTGTCTTGATTGCAAATACCCACTAGGAATTTAGCTGAAACACTCTTGGCTTGTGCATTACATAAAATTTCAATCCTGGAGCACAGTCAGATAAAAGAAACTATAATCAACTGTGAATTATCTGTGGGTGGTTTATCCGTTTGCTGATTAATCACTCCATTAATCGTTGCAAAGACAGTGAGCTAACTCAGTGCAGAGCCGATTTCTGTGAGCTGGGCTTCTAAACTCAAGTGCAATGCTATATGAATCTGGCTACCTGTGTCCAGAAGCAGTCACTTTTGAAGAGTTTGGATCTGCAGTCAGTAAATGTGCCACGCAAGAGCTCCTGAACTGCTACATGTAAACCCAGCCCAGACCCCTCCCCAGTAATTCCCGTTACTGGAAGCTCTGGGAAGAGCAACAGAGAGCCACCAGAGTGATGCTGCTGGTGCAGATACAGCATGGCTGGGGCAGGTAGGGGGGCGAATAAGGTCACAGGTATTGGAGGGAAATTCTGCAGAAACACTTTCCAGCAGTCTTGGTAAAAGGATTTTCAATTTCTGGTGTAGAATGAGGAAAATGGATGGAGCCAACACAGATGCAGTGCTGTATCTGAACTAGTAAACCTGTGTGAAACCAGAAGCCTGATGCAAGGAAGCCACTGTGAAAGTATTTTCAGGTCCAGCCAATGATGCAGTGGTTATTATGAACTGAGTCTACACAGAGTTGTTTGGAAGACTCTGTACAGTGTTGCCTAGCATCCTTATGAGCTGGGGTCTTTCACATGCTTGCTTACCCATCTATCCCAATCTACTCCATTACCCTGGATGGAAGAGAACTAGCTGTTCTCAGATGCATTGTCCATTTGTCCAAATGCAATGTGAGTTTCATAGAATCATAGAATCATCGAATCATAGAATAGTTAGGGTGGAAGGGACCTTAAAGATCATCTAGTTCCAACTCACCTGCCATGGGCAGGGACTAGACCAGGTTGCTCAAAGACCCATCCAGTCTGGTCTTGAACACTTCCAGGGATGGGGCATCCACAATTTCACTGGACTACCTGTTCCAGTGCCTCACCACCCTCACAGTAAAGAATTTCTCCCTAATATCTAATCTAAATTTCCCCAATTTCAGGTTTAAACCATCACTCCTCCTCCTATCGCTACATGCCCCTGATAAAGAGTCCCTCCCTATCTTTCCCTTTAGGTACTGGAAGGCTGCGATAAGGTCTCCTTCCAGCCTTCTCTTCTCCAGGCTGAAAAACCCCAACTCTCTCAGCCTGTCTTCATAGAAGAGTTGCTCCAGCCCTCTCATCAACTTCATGGCTGTCCTCTGGACTTGCTTCAACAAGTTTCACCTATAGGAGTATGATTAACAAGTCTCCTAAAGAGCTGTGAAGACTGCAAACTGAAACTAGGAAAATTGTTGCAAAAATATTACAAAAAGTAAATAATAACGCTTATACTTCAGTTATACTCCAGTTTTCAAAATTTTAACATCAGGATGGATGACTTTCTGAAAGATATGTCTGGGTCCAGCTGAAGCTACAAGCCTGAAGGAAACAGTAGAAACCTAAGGACAAACTAGATGATTATATTTGTTCTCTTCAGTTTAAAAAGTCAACATGGTGATACCAACAGTAGAGATAAAGCATGGGGTAGGTTCTGCGAGTCAGCTCTATTGATTTACAGGACTGATGAGTCTCAGGTTTAAGGTTTAAACTTCTGATTTTTGTGTCTAGCTTCCACACAGCTATTTATTATGAAGGAATAATTGTAAGGAAGGTGAAAGGCTTTCTAAGCTCTCCCTTTCCAGCCAAAACACTCTGGTATGACAAAGGCAGGTAGGTGGCAGTAACAAGTGACTAATACCCTGCTGGATAATTACAGCTGCCACAGGCTTATCTCTTAGCACCAAATGCTTTAAAATTAAAAGCAAGGAGTATAACACAAATGCTAGAGATACTGAATTAAGCAGAAGGAAAAAAAAATTGCTTGTAGAGAGTCAAAGAAACTGTAGGAGTTCAGATGGGTAATGAAGACTGTAACACTGAGAGAGACAGAAACTTCAGTGTGGGAGCTGTCTGACAGAAAATGTTCAAGACCAGAATCTGCAGACATATTTTGGGCCCCTGAAACAGGTGTGGCAATATACTGAAAGTAAGGTTCTTTGCCATAACAAGATAAGTCAAGGTAAGGTGCCTAGGCTTTAAAAGCGGGGGGAGGGAAAGTGCTTTCAGATGTCTGAGCAAGGCACTTGTTCTTCACTGTGTAAAGAGCCACGGATTTCTATAAAAGGGTTCAGTACTTCTTATACAAAAACCTACGTCCCTGATTCAGAACTTTACAGTAGGTTTCCCCATGTCATACAGCTGAGGTTTTGTCTAAATGTAGACAAAAGGGAGCAGAAATCTCCTTTTTTGTTGGCACAATTTGTGTAGTTGCAGCATGTGAATATGCAAGTGAGTAATTTGAGATACAAGCTCTCCATAGCTTGACACCTTTTGAAGTACCTACTCATTCTTTTTACAGCGTTTGAACCACAAGACTGCATTGTATTCCAGGAGGTGGGTCACTGCACATCTCTCCTGTTGAAGGAAGACCATTTTCCTATGTTGAATGCAAAATTTAGGGCCTGCTTTTGTAACCATGGCTATTCTCTCAAAATAGATACCCACTTTTAAAAGGGCATTCCCCACAGAATATATCAAGTGGGTGAAAATATAGCACTGTCGCCCAAGAAAAATATGCTGGGGGTGGAACTGATCTCCAAAAGGTTTAGCACATTTTTTGATCTTTAGTCCTCTAAACATGAATAACAAATGCATCTTATAAGAAATGCAATAGCAGCTTCTCCTCATCTTGAAAATAAATAATGATGGAAAGGTACACCAAATTCCCCTACCAAACTCCCAAATGCCTGTTCTTATCAGTCCTTTCTACCCCAGGAAGATACAGTTAATAAGTGCAAAGAACAGCCTCTCCTGGAGGCCACTGATTTAAATATGTTTCTAAACAAAAATATCCTGGAAAGTAGTAACACTGAAGGAAAATAACTTGCTGAAGTCTGAATGTTTTGTTTTTTAAACAGAGGGCTCTAACTTACGTGTCTTTGCTGACCACAGCTGCAGCAATAAGGTACATGGAAAAGCTTTGTCTTGGGGCAGATACTCCCAATACAGTTGTGTCTTACTAAATCAAACCTAACTCTTAAACTCCATTAGGGAAGCGATAAGCAACAAATCTTGCAGAATTGGTTTCACTTGCTCCCATGGGATTCAGTACTCAATATTCCACATCAGCATTAACAGGGTTGATTTAAGAAGCCAGCTTTCCATCTCAGCCGAACCTGTTTGGCATATTAAGATGGTTTCTTTTGCTGCTGAGGATTTAAACCTATACAACTGGTAAAGACAAGCAGACATATCTGGGATTTCCAGACCACCTCAACTCATTTGGACTTCCTGATAAAATGTTTGTTTTCCGTGTTAAGACCTGTCTTGTAAAAAAAAAGCAACAACAAAATGAAAACTTAACACACACACTCCCACCCCCCAGTGATTTCAGACTTGTTAAGGTCGGCACTATCTGAAACATAATTAATTAGGACAAAGTGGTTGATGAAGTGTGGCTAGGTGCAACCTGGCACAGAGCACAGAACACACTTGAACTGTACCAAGTAGCTTTACAGACAATAAACTACAGAAATACCACAATTTAGGGAGGAATTTCAGCTATGGACTTGAACTGAGGAGCCTTTCGGAGTCAGAAGTTGATGGAGAATGAGGGTAAATGAGAGATGGTAATGGTGGTAACACAGGTGTCTTGCAGGCTTCTCTGCTATACTAGATTGGCATACATATATGATCCCTGAGAAAATGGTGTTTGTGCATGCTTACCTCTGATCCCTGTCCAAAACCCTTAAGATTCAGCACTGGAATAGTGTTGTCCATTCATGCAATTGACATACAGAAAAAAGCAATGATGCTCTTTATCTGCCTTTGAAAGGTTGTGGGCAGTTTACAAAAGTCAAAAGGCAAGACGTGGAACTGAAGAGAATAATATAGGGAGTGACCACAGCTGCTGTAAAGAACGCTGAACTTATTTCAACACAAAGGGGATGGAGAGTGGCCTTTGTTTTGGATTAAACGTCTATGTCAGTTGAGTGGATCAACTGGTTGTATAAAACACCTTTCCTGAGTTAATAAAAAATTGTGAATGCCTTCCTGAGAGAGCCAGACCAGCAGTCCTGCACTTTGATTCAAACATATAAGGAAATAGCATAAAGAAAGATAGTTTTCACAAGGGTATTTCATTTATGCTTGCATTTAATACTTTTCTTTCAGATTTATATTGAGATTCTCAAAAATTTTCATTTGTTGTTCAGCAGTCAGTTTAATTTTTTTTCCTTCTCCCCAGCTTGCTACAAGTTTCTTGTATGTATACTATAGTGTGGGAGGTAGATTAGACACTAATCATATGCAGTAAGACCATGTTCTTGCTAAGAAATAAACAAGTTATATTGATCTCAATTTGACTGTGCATAATTATACATATATTGAAATGTCCGCAGTTGTTATTCTATCAGCATTGTCTTACTGCAGTCACAGAAGTATCCATCCCATAAAATTCAACACAAGAAGTCAGTTTGAATCAGCCATTCTCTCAATCATTTCTAATCAAGTGAAGAATGTTCATAACATCATTTCAAAAATCTTGCTACCATTCCTGCCCTGGCAGAAATATTAATTCATCTTTCACCTTTGGGTGCAATGACAATTGTGAAGGGGAATTGTTTATAGGTTATCAAGGATGCTTGAAAGACTGATCTGGTTCTAAGTCTGTATGACAGTGAAGGAGGTCGAGCCATTGTCCTTGTACTATGTCTTAATATTTATGTAAGATTAGTCAGTATTATTCAAGGCAAGTAAAGATGTCAAATTTAGTTTAACTTATACAGATATATGCTGTTTTACTAACTTAGTTTCAGAGGTAGTCAACCAACCACATTGGTTTAGCATCATTTAAAGGACTACCCTATCTTTTTGCAAGAGCAGTTAATAATTTTCAACAAATCTTGAAGAGTAGGAAACAGGAACATGCATTTTTTACAAGTTTCTGACCTTGTTTCCTTTCCTTTAAAGCAAAAGTTGTTTGTCAGCTTAATGTAATAAACTGCTCTCAAGATTAACATGCCCTTCAGGTGAATGCTGAAGATAAAAGAAATGTCTCTTTCAGCTGAAAAGTGGACATGATATATATGACACAATTGTTTACACAGCCAGCTATTAAATAGATAATGGTTTAGTATTAGTAATATCTGTATCTATGTAAATATAAGTAAAAATAATAAAAACTATATTTATGAAATAAAATCTGCCTTTAGCCTACGTTAGTATTATGTGAATATTAATCATAATTAGAATTTGCCTGTATTGTGTGAAAAATTAATAAGCTGTATTAAAGCAAATAAATGTATTTTTTAAAAATACTAAATTAAAAATTAGATTTAAAAGTAGATAGATTCTTAACTTTGTAATATTATAAATTTTAAAATAATGATACAGTTTTACCACATAGGTTCATCCCTGTAAAATTCTTTTCTAACCCTTTATTCCGTTATACCAACAATTTTTAAACAGTCTCATTAAGAATTGTTTAAAGGTGTGAAATCTGCTACAGAGGAATAAATATGGCTTATATCTATTTTTTCCTTATAAGAAAGTTTATGTTCCTGTATTCTTTATAGCATTACATGTTCAGGGCATGTTTTAAAGTGGTATTTATAGATATAATTAAACATCTCTTCCGGGACAAAGGTAATGAGAGGGAATTTTGATAATTCTAGAGGTGCTAATTCAGATTCAGTAATTTGTAGGCCTGGTGCTCACAATGCGAAGCGGACAAATTGTAACAGCTGGAGTCTGGCAGTTGAAGTTCTTGAACTCAAGGAAGCCAGTAGCTCTCGATTCCAAGGTCTCACATATTCTCAGTCCAGCAGAAACCTTTTCCAGAGAGGGAAAGATGGTGCCAATAAGATGATGAGTAGCACATATCCAATGCCTTGCAGCCTGTTCAGGCTCTAGTTTGAAGAAAGAAAGGCAGGTTTTCACACAGCACAGGGCAAGCTGCTGACCTCTGTGCTAGTCACTAGTGTCTTCCTCCTTCAAGTGCCCACAAACTTTCCTGAGAAACTTGCTGTCCCAGTAACCTCTTTAGCCACTTGGTTATATTTATAAAGGTTTGACTATCCAATGTGGGAACAAACGGGCAGAACACAATGCTGGTCTTTCATAAGACTTCAGGTAAACAGACCTTGTGATCTCATGCCCAGGTAGAAAAGCGGTTTGGTCTACAGTGGCCAAACCTGGCTGTAGTAGTCTCACAGCAGCTAGAAAGAGTTCACAAAAAACAGTAAGTTGATAAAAATTGCCTAAATAATATGAAAAGCATGGACCTTTTCAAAATTATCTGTAAGACACTTTACAAACAAAGTCCCCACAATAATAAGAATAAAATTATTTTATTTGACTCTAAACAACAGTTGCACTCATTCACTTTTTGCTTTCTCTTTTCCCTTTCAATCCACTCTTAAAGCCAATTTCTATCATTTATTTTTTAATTTATATCTTGAAAGGGTCTAGTTTTGCTTTGTGGTTGGGTTTTTTTGATGCTGTCTCCTTAGTTACAGAGAAGATGATACTTCAGAAGGACTCTGGCACTTTTTTGTTTATTCCATTCATTCAATGGAATTTATTTGAATCCACCTTCATCTGCATTTGGTTATTCCACCTAAATGAAATACGAATGTCTTAAACATGCTACATATAATAGTTTTCTTATATGTTCATTTCTAGATGGTTTAATTAATTTAGTGACTGTACATGCATGGGTTAAAATAACAAGTCTAAGTTTTTGCTGAACCACATTGTTTCTAAGATTTGAGAAGGTGGATTCACTTTCCTCTTCCTTTTGGGCTCCAAAATGGCCTTAATGTCTTCACAGTATGTTTTCTCTCAGACAAGTCTGCAGTTGCCAACTTTTACAGCTGCAGGACTGTAGCCAGACACCTTTTTCCCTTTACCCTTTTGCTTTGGTACAAAGGATGGCAGAAGGTGGGACTCTCCTCTCTGGGTTTAGAATTCTTCAGGAAACATTTGATATCCTACTGCCTTATCACTTCAACATTTGTGATGCTCTCTAGAGCTTTTACAGTTCCTCAGAGTTGTTCTGAATATTTCATTCGTTAGGAGTCCACTACCAGGAACAAAAACCTTGGCAAGGAGAAGTGGAAGGGGAGAGACCTTACCTCACCAATACATTCTGAACTTTCAGCCTAGAGTCCTTTCACATTTTAAAGTGAGATTTTTTAATTCATTTTGTACCTCCTTCTGGTAACTTAGCTGAATGCTAAGTTACCTTCTGGTAACTTAGCTGAATGCTAAGTAATATTTCAATACAACAGCTAAGATCAAGATAATAATCCTAAACTCTAAATGGTAATTAGAGGAAAATGCATGTTTTCCATTTTGAGTAGGAAATGCAGCAACAAATAACATATGCCTGGATACTTGCGTTTTGATTTTCCAATATATCATGACAGTGCACAAAGTTTATTATGGCTGAAAGTTCTGGTGAACTGTAATTCACTTTCTGTATTGATTTTGGTATGAAGAGCTCTGTTCAGGTGGATCTTGTCAGAAGTTTTGTTTCAAAAGGTTTTCTATCAAAACATATTTTGCTGGAATGTTTTATTTTTCACAGGAAAAAATCAAATTTGGAGGCAGAAATGCAGTTACTAACCAGGAAGTTAATGATTTCATGGTCATGGAACACCTCTAGGGATTGGATAAACAGTCCCAAGTCTGTGTTTCTTTTCAAACTATTGGATCAATGGCTGTTTTGAGGCCAGAGTCACTTTTTTTCTTGTCTCCTTTATACTGTAGGAACATCTTGAAATCTAGTATTTTTGTCATTGTAGAATAGGAAAGATTTTTTTGAAAGATGTGTCAAAATATATCACAGCCTAGGAATGCCATTTTGTGCTTCATTCTTTTCTCTGGTGATTCAAAGAGCACTTGATTGGGATTCCCCTTGGCATGCATAGCACTTTATTCATAAGCCTGGGTTCTAGTGCAAGTAACACTGGTATAAATCAAAAATGTATTTGCTGACAAAGCCTTTATTGAAATTCATTGGCTTTTACAGAGGTGCAGTGGGGTCTATGATGGGCCTTCTCTTCATGCTCCAAAGATCATGTCTCCATTCACATACACAGAGGAGGCTGCGGATCTGTTACTCAGCTGTGTGACATATTGCCAAGAGATTTGGGCTGGACACTTCTCTTAGAAGGGTTATAAAGTCATTAATTTTATTCTTGTAGGAAGATAGCTCCTCACATTTGAGCAAAAGATGTTCTTGTTATAAAGGGCAACATGAAAGGCAGTATTTTTGGTGACTTTTTGCTATATCAAATCCTATGAGAGGTTATAAGCAGAAAATTTATGTACGTTAATAGATACAGCTCTCGAAGGTGCCCTTCAACATTCTGCTAGAAATGACTAGTTATTTACATGTCACTGTTTGGTAGAGGAACAAGTTTTGATCAACAGGCCGAACCTCTGAGGATCTGTGTTTGCAAGAGATTACTTAGGTGCCCCACTAAATCAGTTCATTTCCCGTATGCCGTATGCCCATATGCTTTCATAAATTTTTCTGACAACTAGCACTTTCCTCTTCTGGGGAATGTACTCTGAGCCCTCTGGCCGAATGAAGAAAGCAATAATGGAGTGGCCTGGTATGAATGCAGGTCTCTGCCTGACATTTGCTGGCATAATACAGCTGAGGAGTGGGCTACAGGTGACACAGCTCCACATCAGCCTGGCAGCTCTGCTCGGGGGTAAGGGAGATGAACCTTTGTGAGGAGCGTAGCCATAGATACTGCTTTGCTTTTCTGTCGAGGTTTGATGTGAATGCATGCCACATATTGTCTTTCACCTATTATTTCTCTGAGGCTGAGTGCTACTGCTAACAATAAAATTTCACAGGCTTACTTTAGCAGAATATTAATGAAAATCTTCTAAATCTTCGCACACACACATGCAAGGCAGCAGCTGCTTTTGTTACTCTGAGAGAGATTTCAAACATTTACTTACTGTCGAGCTTTATGCATATACGTGCATGTGAAAGGTCAGAGATGGTCGTTCTATCATTTGGGATGAACACAGCTGAATTGAAATGTCACAGCAGTTGTACCTAGCAATTTAAAAGCTTTGGAGTGTTGCAAGCCTGCGGATTCTCCTGCCAAGCAAATAAAAATCGACTCTCTGACTGTACAAATTTACATGATTACAGATAATATATTTTACATCATGCTTGTGGAGTTACTTGAGCACCAGTAGAGCACAGGCAGCTTTTGGAGTTGATTGGAGTTGAGAAGCTTGCTGTGCAGCCCTGAAGCAGGGAAGCAGGCTGTTCATAGCAGACCATGGAAGGCATCAGTCAACCTGATGTGCGGCTGATAGATGTTAGCCTTTTCAGACCTCTCAGACATTAAAAAGAAACTCTGCAGAAGAAGTCAGGGGATGTCATGGTGTAATAAAAGAGCATGAAGAAAATTAATTTTAAATAATTAATTGAAGAAAAGACAGTGTCTCTGTAAGTAGGGCTAGACTAAAAAGAGATCATAATCCCCTTGTCAAAAGTTTATATCTAGTAGTTTCAGCACTTTCCTTGTTGAGAATGAGTGCTGTGTAAACAGAGTGCAGGAACTTGCTGACTCAGGGGAAGGGGGACTGCTGGAGCATTTATACTTGCTCCTTTCCTCAGGAAGCACTTTGCTGCAGAATGTGGTGAGTGGTTCAAATGGGAATGGGGAGGATGGAGGTGCACACCTTATCAATGGAAATGGGAAAGTGCCTGTTAAAAAAGAAATCCAAATGTATGAACACTCCACAAGATGAAGTGTGTTGTAATTTTGTGACTGTGTAAAGAAAATGAAATCAAAAGGGTAAGAACAAGCAAAGTAGATTCCATCTTTCCATGGGAGATTCATCTTGAGAAGAAAAGAAATAGAGGTTAATTTATTTAGCATATGGAGTGAGGACAAACCATAATGACACTCACCTCCATGTGGAATTACAAACTGTACTCCTGACTATTTGTATAATCATTAGACATTTTCCTCAGAGAATCCTCCAGAAGAGGCAATAGCAATAAGGGTTTGTGTAAGTTCTGTAGAAATTGTTTTGAAACCTACAGAATTTAATAAAAAATGGGATAATGCCTATAAGATTTTAAATGATGCTACAGGTTTACATGACAGAAAATCTTATCTATCTATTTTAATATAGTTAAGATATTTTATGATTGTCTAATTCAATAATTCTTTCAAGTTTGTATATTTTTCTTCTCTAGTGAAGACAGATCTTATTTGATTAAGGAAAAACAACTACGATTCAAAAATAGGCTGTTGTCCACCTGCCCACTCTTAGCATACATTCTGCTTAGCAAGTATAAAATTAGGTTATATCTTGTACATCATCCACTAAGTGGGTGCTTCATGGCATCAGTGAATCTCAACATATGTTGTTTAATGACCTGTAGCTCTCCCAATTTCCAGCGTAACCGTCTTTTATATTTATATTTGAAAAGAGTATCTAGTTCAGAACAAGCACAAAATTTCCATAAAAACTCAAAAGAAGGGATGCTCGGACTCTCACAGATCTAATATCCCTTTCTTCAACCATTCCTCTTTCTTATTTGTTTGTGTAACTTTTTAGGACAAGAACTAGTTCTTCCTCTTCCCTGACTTCAGCTGAAGACACTGCGGTGATAATTTTGTTGTTTCTGGTAAATAAATAATGCTTTTAGAAGAAGATAGTTTCTATTCCCCAGGGCTGCTTTCAGAGGCAGAGGACATAATCTCCCAGCACATAGATTAAAGATCCTGCTAGGAAACAGATATCGAGCAATTCACCCACCCTGAGCAACCCTCTCAGGCAGAGAAAAGCCATTTCAGAGCTCTCAGCCATTGTCAAAATCCCAGCGACCTGGCTGCTGCTTTTATCGTTAGCACTCATCAGAGCTTCAGAGAAGATAGGAAGGATCTTGAAGTTGCTAATTTCATGAGAGAATGAAGGGAATAAATTTATAGAACATTTGAGAAGACTAAATAAAGGCAGCTGGCTGAGGAAAGCTGGGGATAAAAGCGCAAAGAGTTTCATATGGTGTTTGTCCTTTAATAATAGTTAGGAAATAACATGAAAAAAAGCCTTGCTGGTAAGGTCCACTGAGAGACCAGAGACACCCTGGGGGATGGATTTGGGAAATCTCAGAAATGCCCCTCTTGCCTGAAGAACTCTGGCTGCAGTATTCGTGTTCCTGTGGCTGCGGATAACAGCAGATGGGGGAAAAACAAGAAGAAAAGCTTTTGCAGGGTAACCCACTAAATGCAGCCTGGTTTACCTACAGGGAGGGATGGGATGACAAATGGCCCATCTCTGCCAGCCAGTCTGCTCTTGGTGTGTTTTGTACTGCTGATGGCACAAGTATCCACCTTACAGCTAGTGCCTGTGCAGATGAGGGAATGGAGGTAAAGGAAAACATGTCAGTATTTAGCCTATTATTGTTATATACATGCAGCACTTTCCTCTATCAAAAAAAAAACCCAGAAGACACCCCTTTTACCTGCCCCAGCAAACCCAAAATAAACATGGAGAGACAAAACCACAAGCCACTTTTTTTTTGAGCACTTGTGGGTGGGAAACACAGAAGCAGAAAGAGAAATGATACTCTGGGGCAGCAGAGCTCACTCTTACAGGGAAGGGAGAAGTTTAGATGCTCTCAGGTTGAAAAGGAGCCGTGTACGTACAAACTGTAAGACAAGTATATGTCTGTGCTCAATTCTAAAGAAAGGAGGGATAAGGGAGGAATTACCCTCTAAATTTGGTAAGGAAAACTAAGAGGATTTTTGCTGCTCTGACTCCTCCTTTGAGAAGAGAGAGTATCACCTTAGCTTTGGATGCAATTTTTACAAAGTCTGCTGTAGACCCCAGGATTAAACAGGATGACTGGTTGTCCTATTAAGCTTCAGAAAACAGGAAGACACAGGGTTGCTGACAGGCAGTCAGGCACCTGCCAGGTAGCGTAGGGCAACTCAACCAGTGGGTGCTTTCTTCTCTCCTCCACTTTGAGTCTACTGTGACAGATGGCATTTAGAATTGATTGGCGTATCTTATAGGGTCTGTGCCAATTTAAATTATCTTTCAGATTTATCGTAAAAAACACTGAGATGAACTGTGTGACTCGGTGAATCAACTCACTGAGAAAGGAAGGAAGGAAGAAAGGAAGAAGGGAAGGAAGGAAAGAAAGAAAGAAAAAAGGAAGGAAGGAAGGAAGGAAGGAAGGAAGGAAGGAAGGAAGGAAGGAAGGAAGGAAGGAAGGAAAGAAAACCCACTATGAAAAAATCCCCGAATCTGACAGCACAGTCTAAATGAGGGGGGGAAAAAAGACACTCATCTGAAGACAAGTGCACTACAGCTTGTGGATGAGTTGTGTTGCATTGTCGGTTTGCAGCCTTACAAGGTGACTGCATCAAAAATCCCTCAGATAGATTGCTATCAAAGACAAATGGTCTATTTAAACAGAGCTATTCTTATTCAGAAAAAAAAAAAAAAGAGCGTAGTATACAGTATACAAAGCTGTTTCTTTGTGATTAGAATTTGTTGTATGCCTGAAATTAATTGACTTAAACCACTTACGAGGGAGAGGGCTGGATAGCGTTCCCATAATCTATTTGTATTAAGTCTTAATTTTTCTGGGATGAATATTTTGCATAACATTCTGCACTTCTGTTTTGCTATAAGTCAGTTTGGTTCATGTTGAAACAGGTGCCGTGGATTTGCTCTTGCTGCTGGCTTATCGGAAAGAATAGCCCACTCACCCAGGAAGCCTTAACACCATTTTAAAAGTCAGGGAGAAGGAATCAGGATGAAGCCTTATTAGAGCTGGTAATTAGAAACAGTGACAGCAGCACAAAGCTGCTTTACTCCCTCGGCTCCTAAACTCCGTCAAGGACTACACTTGAGAGAATAAAATCTAAGTGCTTGTCAGGGATATTAGTGAAGTTGCCCCGTTCCTGCGGAGGTCTCGCAATGCAGAGCCAGAGCCGTCCCAGCAAGGCTCCTGGCAGCATCCCAGCCCTACTGCTGGCATCCCTCCCCTGCTGTCAGTGCTGCAAGGCAGGTCACCGCCTCCCCTCCTCCTGCTCTCGACTGCCAGCAGCAAAGGGACAATATTGCTCGGCCCGGCGCCAGTTGCCTGGTGTGATGGCGTTGGATCAGCTCCTCACCTGACATAAGCCGGGCAGAAGGGAAGTAGACAATGTTCTGAAAGGTGAGAAGAAGCAAGAAGAAGGTGACAGCAGCCTGGCGAAGTGTCCAGGAAGGGGGAGAGAGACAAAGAGACAGCGAGAGAGGGAGAGGTAAATCTGGTAGGGTCACCTTGAGGCAAAGCATCCACTCCCCGAAGCGCAGTGAGAGGTGGTTATTTGTCTTTTGTGAGAACTGTACCTGGCCCAGAGAAAAGAAGAGAGAGGTTAGTTTTAAAATATGTAATTTTCTGGTGATTAAACATTGCATGAAGCAAATATTGCCACTTTAAAGTCGATTCCACATTCACAGGAAAACAAGGTGTACAATTTTATAAGCATTCTGCTACAATATCTGTGTTGCCAACATATTCCTAAAACCACAGAGATGATCCTGAACTGAACTTTCTACTCAACTCTTTCATCTTTTAGGATCTTCTTGACAGACAGACTGCCAGTTGTCAGAGTGTCTGTCAACTGTGAAAGTTAGCAGCATATGCTGAGACAAGCTGGGAAGGGCAGGGTAAGAGAGATGACTTCTCTGTTTATATAACAGTAGCTCAGCAGAGCGTCTACAGAAACCCTCTGGAGGAGCAGACGCATCTGAAGGTATGAAAACCAGGCAAGCTGAAGTATCGCAGGGAAATTCTTTAAACGCACAAAGTAAATTTTCCTAATTCACCTCTAGAACTGACTAGAGCTCTGTTTTCTTTCTGGTTATTCACTGTTATTATGTACATTATTGTTTACTGCTAATGATTACTTAGCTTAGCACTCTGTCAAGCCCCTACTGTGCAGGTCATATTATCAATGCTTAATGGGCGTTACTGCTCAGAAGGGGGATTTACCCTTTAAATTTTGCAGGCTGGTATCTTAGAAAGCAGGTGAAGCTGCCTGGATGGTACTGAAGAGATCTGTACATCTAATGAACCACCTAATGCACTTTGGAGCAAGATTTGAAGTGCTGGGTCTGAGCCTTTGCAGTCTTTCACTGTGGTCATTCCTGCACACCCCTCTTCAGCCCATTGAGGCCTTCAACAGATGCTTTATCTAAGTTGTCATCTTAAAAGTGGGGAAGACCAAAAGCACTAAGACCTGTGGCTTGCTCTCCCCATGAATCACCTTTGGCAAACACATTATCTCTGCCTATTGCAATATTTGGATGCTACCTTGTGTTCCAGGATTAATTTAGGCCACATCCAGACTGACCCACAGCCTTGTGCCATTCAGGACACAGGATCCTGGTACCTCTTCCCTGCAGTCACTCACCAGGGTGTTTTTTTTGCCCATGGACTGACAACATTCAGCTGTGCCTCTGAAAAGCAGAAAAATATAGGAGTGGCCCCAGCCGTGATATAAATGCAAAGGTCATGTGGAGCCAACCTGAGACAACATCTGCACAAGATGTAAAGCATTGCTGGTTGCTGCTGTGAAGGTCATTAATATCTTGACCTATTGAGTAAAGGTATGCCAGGTGTCTCCTTCATTCGTGCAGTCAGGTTAAAAGAATAAGTTTTTCATGCAACACTTGAACTACAGTACCAAAAAGTGGTCTATCAGGCAGTGTGAACATTTTGGTGGCTAAGGTATCATGGACACTTTTGAAACATTGATATAAAGCAATGGCCACTCAGGGTAGTAAAATTCCCCCAAGAAAAGAGAAATCCTGCCTCCCTTTCTCCCTTCCTGGCCTAGAAGTTTAGGAATCATAGTAACTTCTTATTACCTGGCTGCATATAACCAGAGAAGAGTTACAGATCTAATGACATCAAAAGACAGTTTACAGCTACACAGTTGAGGAGGCTTATCAAGACATACTTAGCAGGAATTTTTCAAATTACTGCATTTGGGAATTTATCATTAGACAGCAGTGTCAAATTTTAATAAGTGGAATTAGTTAATGCATGTACAGTGCTTTGAAGATATGAAATGCTATTTAAATTATGGGAAGTCAAATCAAGGTAAGGAATACAGGCTGAGCAATGGAGAAAAATATTTTTATTTAATGATACAGTGGCTTCATGAAATACTATGTACTCTATCAGAAGAGAGCCTTTCACTTTTTGGGTAGAAACCTTCTCATTTTGCTGTTGTTATCTTGGACTGAAAACCAAACCATCAGCTTTTTTTTTCTAGATTGCATCATTTCTACTCCATCTTATCAAAAGAAAGACAGCTTCTCCTTTTTCTTTTGTAATGCATACTCCACTAAGGGAATTTTGGCACAATGATGTGACATTATGAAAAATTCAGCTAAGCTTCAGCTAGGATGATTATTATCTCAGTTATAACACTGATTTCTGAAGCATTTTTTAATTAGTCAGTTTAGGGAAACACATATTTGGGGATTAAATGATGCTTGGAATAAAACAGTGAATGTCTCATTAAAGATAACTGAAAAATCTTAAGAACAAAGTGGATTTAAGAATTATTTTTTTAAAAATAAAAATGTGAAATGCTTGCATTCTTGGTTAAATTTTCATTTTTAAGAAGTTTGACAACACAATAAGTTGGTGAAAAATATGAAAAATTTCTTATTAAAATTTTTCAAAACATATTTGCACAAATGAATTAAGCAGTAATTTTATGCAAGGCTTTTCCCTTTTATAAAAGCAAATGTATTTTACTGATATGAAACTGTGCTGGAGAAGATATTGAGACAATAGAGAATACAACTCGTAATGCTGTGCCCAAAGACACTGGTAGGTGCTGCTATGTTGTGACATACACTATGTAACTCACAGAAGCTCAGATCTTGGAGGGCAATCTAGAGTCAGGGCACCTGCAGAGTAGGAAGAGAGTTTGGCAGTGGAAAATGCTCACTCTTTGATGCCATCCAGACATTTGATGCTTACTCAGGGTTGCAGGGAGGTGACTCACTCTCTTTGGCTCCACCCTTTAAATCATACCTTGATAACAGAGCAGAATTCACTTCTTGCTTTTTAAGGCGTTAGTGCTGGAAAGCCTATGGCTGCCACTTTCTTATAGCAGTCTAACAGGTAAATCACTCATCCAGCAGGCTGGTCATTTGTTAAATTTGAAATCCTCTTTTCCTGTAGCTTTGCCATGCCCCCAGGCTAGAAAGAAAGAGACGGGGGGTACTTTCTGCACATTTGGTTGAAGCTATTCCACTCAACAGTAACACTGGGATGCAGAAAGGCAGTCAGTGTGAGCCTATGGACTAACAGCTAATACAGCCACCTCCCACCTGGAGGGAGAGGAGAGAAGCTCGGGAAGCTCTTATCATCAAGACTTACACTATAGTTTACACTGAAACCCGTATTAAATACAGTGCATAAATGGTTCTTCACTCATGCTGAAAATGCTGGGGTCAGAATTGGGCTTGTTACAAGATTTGAAAGATATTGGCAAAGTTGTCAAGGGAAACCACTGTAATGCCTCTCCGTACTACATCTGCTTCTGCTGTGCACAAAAGATACAGCCATTACTTTTTTCTTACACGAGCACTACAACCATTCTTTTCAAAATAGAGATATTGATCCTACCCCTGGAAGTGGCTGGGCAAGCACGTTAAGGGAGCTGTATTGCTTGGGAAAACTGATAACTTGTCTGTTAGGCTCATGCAGTAAAATGAGGTGAAGTAAAGCCTACTGTAACATGCTAAAGAGAAGCTTACCAGCAAAAAGGTGATGGATGCAGCAATATTTCTAGGGCAGAAAAGCTGAAATTGAACAGAATGAGGCACATGTAAGTGTAGTGTATGCTGCAACATCTGAACAGCACTAAACCCAACTGAATATTAAAAAATGTCAAGCTGATCTTTTAGCAAGTGACAATGCCTGATCCTTTCTAAACTGCTTCGGTTGTTACGTGTATTGTCCATCCTGTGCCTTGCATTCTGTGTGGGTTTGGTGGAGGATGGAGAAGAAAACTAGTGCACACCTAAATCCTTTGTCCAGCTCCTTTCTTATGTAAGTGATGTCAGGAAGTGGTTTTGGTTATTGAATCAATTGCATGTTCTGTCCAGGAAAAAAAAAAAAACCAAAAACAAACGTGGCCAGACGTTCAGTTGGTAGATGCAAGTAAAATTGATTATTGCATGTATCATCCGGGTTAGCAAGGTGTGGAGCAGAGCACCAGAGCTAGAGTTCAGCTAAGAATTGTCTTCCAGTACAAGGATGGCTCTATTAGTTGTGTGCTAGCAGCTTCACCGCTGAAATGCAGAAAACCCAAATCCTCATGTGTGCTGACCTGAAGGAGTCCTTTTGGAAAGGAGACGATGAGCAGGGAAACTCTGAGTGAGATGGCAGAAGAGAAAATTCATTATCACCCAGCACTACAAATAATGTGGCCCTCATGAAGCAAACCTGTTTAGCTAAGAACAAAAGTAGATGAGTAGGACATAAGTAGAAAGGCTCAAATTAATCAAGTTTGACTCTCAGTGAAATTACTTCTTATAATTCTCTTCATAACTGGCTGTTCACCCTGCCCCTTCCCAATTAGAACATGAAGATTAAGTATTATACTATAAATGTGACAGTGAAGAAAAAAATGAATGCATATAATATGCTAGAGCCTATGAAGTCCCCAAAACCCAAGTGAGATGAGATCTGCACACTGCTTTTTAAGAAAGCACCCAAACTGGCTTCAAACCTTACAGAAAGAAAACAAACTCTATCCGTTACCGCCTCAGACGATCCATAATACAGGCATAGAGAGCTCTTCTCTATTACACCTAGAAAACCAGCTTGAAATGTGTTTAATCCAGAGTCACTAGCTTGAATCCTGCATTTTATTAGCAGTGGTGAAAACAGTTCTGCCCACTCACAAGGGCAATTAGAGTAGGGAGCCACTATCAATAGCTGCTGCATCAGGCTGGGTCATGTCAGGTGGTATTCTGTAAATTTAATTTGGACCCCTAGTTTATGACAAAGGTCTGGTTCAAACTTATTCTGACCCCCCAACCCTTCCCTGAATTAATCTATTATGCAGATCACATGTGAAAAATGTACAAAATAAAATTGCTCTGAAATTCAGAGATCTTTTTAAAAAATGGGTTTAGGTTAGTTCGTAACACTGGTAAGTTAAGTATCCCCATTAAAGACTTGAATAAATGATTCATGTAATTAACAGCATATTCAAATGCACATACTAGCTTCTACAGAATGAAAGAAGAGAGGGAAAATGAGTATATACTAATATTAATTAATTAGCCAAGCAATGTTAATTAGGTGACTACATAATTAGATTTGGGACAATGAGGTTTCATTTGCTGTATTTGTTAATATTTGCTTCCTTCAGACCCAAGTAGATGATCCCAGCTTACTTGCTGTATGTTTTTCAGGGAACCTGGTAAGAAATGTCAGATTTTCCAGTGTAACAGAAAAGGATATTCTCTGAGATACTTATGTAAATACCATGATAAAATTTTCCTTGACCTATTGGCTTTTTCTAGAAATGTTTCCCTAGAGAACTGCAGGGTAGCTGAAAGAACATAGGGAGTGCCTGAATAATTAATTATGTTTTATATAAAAGCGTGAGGATGATTGCTTTCAATTTTGAATATATAGTAATATAAGATTTTGTCAATTATATTCTGAAACTACCAAGACTTCCCAAAGCATGAAGAGTAATAATCAAATGAAGTTGCTGATTACTCCTTAACTGTTATAATATGCCCCTGTTCACAAGAAATTAGTTTTATTAGATAACTGCATAAAGATGTTCAGAAATGTCAACAAGCTAGTGATTCGGATTGTTGAAATTAGTTTGCATTATTAAGCTGATGACCTTTGTCTGTCTTGTTTTCATTCTATCTTTATCTTCGTACTCCATCAGTTCCCTTTTTCTTTTCTTTTGCATTTGACTGTTTTTCTTTAGTGCCTAAATCTAACTGTAGAGAATAATAGGTGCTTATATCCAAAGCTGTAACAATCTTTAAAAGACAAGGAAAGACAGTAAGGAATGCAACAATTAGTCCACTTAGCTCCTCATGAGGAGCGCATCTCTTTCCTGTTCTCATTTTGCCACCTATTCATCTCTACCTATATTAAGCTTTTTCATGCTGTTGTCATTTCCTGGGCATCTGGCAGCAACCATTTTCCTGGCATGCCTATTTTCTCAGTTGGGTTTTACTTCAAAATCAAAGCATTTCTACTCTTTGCAGAGCTTTACTTCCGCTGTATTTTCTTGCTCCTGTCTGGGAGCCAGGAAGCATATTACTATTTCATGACTCAGGGAACAAATGACTCTATTTCAGCATTCTTCCTCAAAAGTCATTTTACTTTTCAAACTATCCCTTCTTTCTGGCACTTGGAAAAGTAAAAACTTCTCATCGTGTTTGACGAGCATTTAAGTGAAATTCTCTGGACCAGCCCAGGGTGCTTATTGTTGATGTAACAGCAGCATCCAGGAAGGAGAACAGGGAAGAGTCACTTGCATTTGTCTATGTTCACTTCTTTCATGGGTGCTCCCTACTTGAGCAAAGGACCGCTGGCAGAAAGAGAAAAGCTGGATGCATTGCCAGTATTTAGAGTCCATGCCCTGGAAGTTTTATGATCTGGCAGAGAGGGTCAAGGGTTTTGATCTTCTCCTACCATTCAATAAAGTGTTTTAGCTAACTACACATGTGGGTCTTTCTTGTTTTAGGTAATACATAGTATATGAAAACTATATATAGTAAAGGCAGGCTGTTTCTTAAGGTTTTTCTTAAAATAGAAACTGAACATTTTTGAAAGTAGAAAAGTGAATTAATCATCCATAATATGAAAAGATCGTCAAGTTTTGAGAATAAGTACTTTCTCAGTTTCTGATCTGGCTGATGACAAGCTGACTGATGAAAAACAGGAGAGATTAAATGGTATAACTCTTCAGAGTTACGAGAGCCGCACCAGTTACCATCTGTTATCAGTGGGTGCCCCCTTCTGTCACACTGGGACACCGTGGTTTTGACCTTGCTAATTCTCACTTTAGCTCTGTTATGAAGAAGGCCAACTTAAGAGCAGATAAGAGATAGAGCAAACTCTGTCCCCTAGATATAGTGTCTCCCAATTGTAGGTAAAGGATAACAGCAAACCACCAAGCTCTCAAGCTCTCATCTTTCAGGGATATCCACAATACCTGCTTGCCTTACTGGTGACAAACAAACATACGCCTCTGCTGAGCTCCAAAGCAGCTGTCTCATTTTTGTGCCTAACTGTACAAAATGATACATTTGCAGAGGGAAGCGACTTGTTTGTCCAGAAGAGAATGGGGCCCTTGTCAATAGATGCCGGGACTATTCTTTCAGAGACAGCTTTGCAGCTGGAGAATTGCCCAGCAGCAGTATGATGAAAAAGACTGACGCTGGCTCAGTCAATTAAACCAGCAAACAGCACTTAATCTTAAACCAGCATGCATTCAAATAATCTGAGCTCCTGCATGTAGCTCAGCATAGTTGACTTCTCTTTTGCAGAGCTGCACAAGACTTTTGGGTAGCAGGCTGGCAGGGCCCTAAGGGCACTAATGGGCATTTCAGACCCTGCCCAGTCTTCCCTCGGGCCTTCCTTCTCCTCCTGTCCATTTCCACTCAGCCTTAATTCCCTTCTTGAGCTGTACCATAAGCGTTCCCATCTCTGGTTTTACCTCCCAGATAGATCTCAGACCTATCTTGTAGATAGCCTGCCTCCTCAATGGGATAGGCTCCTTGGTTCATTTAGCTCTATCTCCCTGACGGATTTTGGACTCGCATTGCTGCCTTCTCTTCAGTCCTGTTTCTGACATGGTCTCCTCTTGCTCCTGACAGAACTGCCTTAATGAGCCCTGGACCTGGTTCATTGCTTGCCATGTCAGGGGCTGTCAGTGCACCCCGTGACCAGCAGCTGGTTCTACCTTTTAAAAAATAAAAGACACACTTTGGGACATGCTTGGGTTTTTGCATAGAAGAAACTCTGTTCCTCTGATCCAGGGCTTGAGGGAGAAAGTGAACTCTTTGATCAGCCTCTTTAAAGGATCAATCAATTCTCTGCCCAGCAGGTATGGATCCATTCCGAGTATGTGATATGTGCAAACTCACAGAGCAGATTTGAATTTACTACTGACTGCCCAAGGTGGAGTTGACAACAGAACCCTACGTACTGTGCTGATGATTTATTTTTTTTTAAATCTATCCCTTTGTCCGCAGGTTGGCCATACTAGACCATTTTCTGGGCAGAGGTTAAAGGAAGCAAAAGAATGGCCTCTCTTTGGCTTCCAAATCTGAGAGGTGAAAGCCCAAGCTCAGCCTTTCTGAGTTTGGATCACCTTCCTGGTGTGTTAGTCCAAGGCATCAAAGAGTAGTCCACTCCCTATGGTTCAAGTGTTGGCAGTCTCACTGGCACAAACTACATAAAAAATTTCCATTTCTCTTTGTGGCTGTGCCAACAAAGAGAAATGGAGATTTTGGTGACATACACTGCAGTGCATGGGGAGGGTGATGAGTTGGAAGCAAGATATGTAGAGCTAGATCATGCTACTTCATTGGATACTGAGGGATTGCTGGCTAGTTCCTAGCAAAGTACACTATGAATGTGACCTGTCTCTCACTGAAGTTCTGCATACTTCAACAGAACAGTATGTGACCCATAAGCTACAGGGAGCCAATACCTAGGAGAATGCTACCACACATGAGACTTTTCTTCCTCCTTAGTTAACTTGCTGCAGAAGTGCTTACCTTGAAGTGTATGGCTTTTTATAGGATTGTCAAAAGTATGCATAATCATTTGATAAAGAAAGATTATTTTGTTCAATCAGAGGTATATCATGAAATGCTTGATTTTATATACATATATAAAAATATAAAAATCTTAAGTTTCAGGCAGTTCAACGTTTGCAGGTATAATACTTAATTACCAAGTTACTCAGCTATAATTATACATGTAAGCTGAAAGGAAAATTACCCAAGCCTTTGACATTTCTGTGGCTCGATTTGTTCTTCACATGTAAAGTAGACATCTCCACCAAATGTAATGTTGTAAAATATTTGTGTTACAAGGTTGTATTAAATTTCTAATGAAGGATAAAAAAATTCCTGTGCTGAAATAATGCATGAATGTAATGGAAAGATTCATTCTAGCCCTGGAGATTTTAATCTCTAAGTACTTGAATGTAGTATAATAAGTATTATAATATAATGAATCTTAGGATAATTTCCTAATACGTCTTTTTGATGTTCTTTTTAGTGGAATATACACTGTTTGGCTAGGCAAAACACATGTGTTGGTGAGGCAGTCAACATGCATTTAGATTCAAACAACCACATTCAGTGCTCTCTCTTGCTCTGCGGGTGTTAAGGAGCTGTGCTTATTGTGGCAAGAAAGGCAGCAGGACGAAAGTCATAAATCAGTAGGAAATTGTCATTAGTGTCTGTAACAATTTGTATTTTTTAGCATTGGACAATATATTCAGAAAAAAAAGGAACTGCCATATAAATTCTACAAACTGTGTTCCTTATAGTTGTTCTAGTTTGCTGTAACAAAGTCCTGAAAGTTTTTCGCTTGTAAAAATAGAGGCTGTGGCAGAAATTCGGTTCTGTTAAGTCAGCTGGCATTTGCTATCAATGAATTTTACGTTACCCATATAGCTCACGTTTTTCTCACATAAAATTGCAAAACCTTCAAGGTAGATTTTGTACAGTTTAAAACCTGCCTGCCATATCTTTGCTACTGTGCAACAGAGGGTAAAAGATGCTTGAAACCCAGGGAGAACAGACAAGTGAGAGCATGTCCTGCTTAAGAAACTGATATATTTTGGGGAATCTATCCTATTAATTTTAACCATATATTTTGGGCTTTTTTCATCTCAGATTCTAGAGAAATAAGTATACAAAGCCTAAAAGGGGATATTTCTGTTTGCTAAGGTGAAAATTGACAGGGGAACTCACCTTTCAAGAGATGAAAAAGATAGTAAAAATCATAATGAAAAAGGTCTTTGACTTTGTCATAAGAGGTATCACAAAGAGTCCCACATAATCATCTCTATAGTTTGAGGTGAGATGAGATATTGTGACTTGATATCATAATCATGGTTTCTATTTTATTCTTTTTAATAGATTGCCAAATTCAGATTAGCAGAGGTGCACTAAGTAGTGGAAGCCATTTCAAACCATTAAGCATTAGACTAGGACTAGTTATACTCATTTACAGTAGGAATCAAGTTGGCTTCTAATATTTAAATTTCAAATTAAATAATCGGAACCTCGCACTAAAAATCATTAATCTTAATATTATCCCAAACAGATTGTCTTTTGAAGTGAAAAATAGCTTAGCTTATTGTAGTCCTGTAGCAATTAATAGGTTTGGTAGCAATCACTTTGTAAGTAAAGTCATGCTATTAAAAGACGACAAAAAATCCACACCACATATTTTTTTTGACATCCTTACAGTAGTATTTACTATTTTTTTAGTATCATACCAAAAACCAATATGGCACAGTCAACAGAAATCAGAAGTGTTTAAAAATATACATGATCTTTTAAATATACTGAGATCAGACTCTGATCCCGTTATTGAGTAGAAGAACCTCATCCATGTTTCACAGCAGCCCAAGATTTCAAAGCAGTTATTTTGAAAGGTGAAATATGCCAAATCTAAATGAAATTAAGCTCTATAGAAAGTGTTTTAAAGATGGTTCAGAGGATTTAAAAATGATCCTTCTTTCATAAATAAATTTACTTGCTTTCCCTAGTTGTAGTGGAGGAGACTTCGAAGATAAGAATCTGATACCTCAACAAAATCTCATTCTAGGGATGTTTCAAAGAGATAGCTCTCGGAATCTAAAGGCTATGAATATACAATTATTGTCATGTCCCTGGAATATTTCCAAGCCCCTTGACAGAGAAGAGATGTGCAATTCATCTGACTAACTGTAACCGTATACAGTATAGATGCGTATATCTTAGCTACTCGCCCTTAGGTCTTCTTTGCAATCAGTGCAGAGAAACAGGCACTTTTAGGTCACTGTTTTTCTTATTTTAGAGCCAACATTTAAAATGGGAGAGATGTCTATGTTGTTACCATCAAAAGTTAGGAGACACAAATAATACTGAAGATGACAACTCTCATTTTAAAAAATCTTGTTTAATCATATCCCCCTAAAGCTACCCATGAGTAGAGAAATGTAAGGACTACCCAGGAGTAAGCTTTCCTTTTGTACTCAGAATATATTAATAGGAATAAAAAGGCTTTCATGACATCTAATTTGCTCTGCAAAAGCTGCTTATTTTAGAACATAGAAAAAGACAAAATATTTTTGCCAAGTCGTTCTGATCTGACCCAAATACATCCAACTGGTGCCACTGAGCAATATTTTTCTGTTCGACTTTATTGATATTTAATTTACTTGGCTAGAACAGAAGCTAGGTACTAGTTCAAAGACAAACATACTTGGCTGTAATAGAGCGTGTGGACCACTTGATGGAGCCATTAGAAGTAAGGTACCTAGCCTGCCTCGTGTCTCTGCGATTGGTACATTAAAATGTGAGCTTGTGTAGTACCATCTAAAACGTATATATAAAATACAGCAATGCCCTTAAAGAGGAGAAACAAAGGTCCTATTGCCTCTTGTACAAATTCAGCTCCAGCTTCTACCAGCCCCACCGGACCTTGTTATAGTGAAATGACTGTCCATGTCTAATTGTCAAGCACACAGATATCTTCCAGACTTCCCCCAAAACCAAAAGCCACTCATGCAGATGTTCACTCATGGTAAATAATAATAAGAATGGACATTGCTGGATGAAGCATCCTCTTGTAATTTGCACGATTTTGCATATATATTGTTTCTAACATGCTTGACAAAATCTCAACAGCAATATGAAGCTTACTTACACAAAGACATTTTTTAATTTGATGCAATAGATGCACACTGAATGAAAACATATGGAATAAGAGATACATCTTATAAAAAGGAGATATCTTAAATAATTGCAAATAGTATTCAAAACATCTATTCACACAATATATTTTAAAACAAAAACACTTTGAGTAACATTTACTACAACATTATTCTGCTTTTGAGAATATTCAAGTGGAGGCAGACCAGATATAATTCCTTTTTGATTTCCTGTTTTGGCTTTGGGGTTTAATTGGATTTAAGTAGTCATATTACACTGAGACACAGTAGTGAATTACATGAGCTGATGAACTGTCTGACTTGTGTGTTACCAAAGAATCTGACCAAAGAAAATCTGCTGTTTCTCTGTGACTACAATGAAATATTGTAAGGACTGCCGTTTTTGCTTTAGAGTGCAGATGTTTATATTGAAAAACAAGTACTGCTCCCTAATGCCTCATTCTGTAATAATTATTTCTTAGTACTGCAGTATATTTTATAATCATCATAAAATCTTTATAATCATCATCAACTCAACATATTAATATATAAAATTTAATTGTTTCATAGTTTATGTACTATCATTTGACAATTTGTGCTGAAAGCAAAGATTCAACTATTGAGAGAAATTAGGCAAAATGTAAGCAGTAACATGGGCAAAATATTGCCTAAATGACAATATTCCATCCTGAGAAAGTAAACCTCCTTTTTCTGAAAGGTTTTCTTATGCCTCACAGTCAAGAGAAACATAATGAAATTAAGTATAGATATGTATAAAAGAATACATTAAGGGAAAGAACTTTGTGTAAATGCAGAAATCTCAGTGAAATTAATTGAAAGGACTAGTGCCATTGTTGCCATGCTTTATCTTCTTTTCCAACCCTTCATCTGTTTTTTTTTTGTTATTTTGTTTTTTTTTTTCTCACAATGCATAATCCTGCCCACAAGCATAGTATTATCGGAGATTATTAGACAAATGCACTGTCTACTGAATTCTTTGCAAAAGTTCTTGCCTTAACCTGATTTCTAAGTGCATGTTGGCTTGAGAGGCAGCTGTGTGTAAGGAATATCCTGTGACATTTCATGCATCCAAGATAGGGGTTTACAGCTATGATTTATACTGTATTTAAAAAGCATGCAAACAAATCCCATAAAAAATGTTTCATCATAATTTGGTTTAATAGCATCAGTATTTCTAATTATTCCATGGCTACAAAATCAAAATGATGCATGGTATTATTAAGCAGTTACAGCATTTAAGTAAATATGTGATAGAACTTCTTAGACCAGAAGATGAACTTTAATAAAGTCTAACATCATAATGAGGTAGTCTAATTTTTAACCTCACAAAAATTCTCAACCCTACTCTTAAGTCAAGAACATACAAGAGGTAACACAGCAGGAGCCATGGAAGTTGTTTAAAAATATTCCATGCTGTCAATATGGCATTAATTTCTGTGTTTCTGATTTTTTTTTGAGAATCTTGTTAGAATATTTTTCTTTTCATTTCCTGGTTTTAGGATCTTTTCTCGAGAATAGGAAAGCATTTCAGTTATGTAGCTTCTTTTTAATTTGAAAACAACTACTCTTTCCTTTATGTTGATAGAATCAAGATTAGCAGAAAACTGAAGAAGAAATACTGATGTGAGGTCTGTTTTAAAAAAGGGAACTGTGCAGAAGGTACCTTCGGTCCCATGTGCTATGAGCAAAGGAGACTGATAGCACAAAGGATTTTCAGTATTCTGGGCATAGCAATAAAGCCATTTGGGCTAAATAAACAGATGTAGAAAGCTGTTTACATTACAATCAAAGTTTTATTTGTATGGGATGACTCACAAGATGTGGTGTGCTTGTTTGCATGGTAACAACATGAACTTCCAGCTCAATAGCTCTTCAAAGCTCTTTCACAGAAGTATTGGGGTCTATATGGAAGCTCATTAGAGCTCCAGCAGTGTCCCTAAACTTGTGCAGTGAAGCCTGTTTTGGACAAAGACTAATAAATATTTTTGATAACAGAAGTTTACACTACTTTTATGATTTAGTAAAGATTTGTTCAATGCTTAGGTAGTAGAGGGTATTGTTGAGCTAAAGACATCCTTTTTTTTTTTCCTATAACTAATATATTTTATAGGACATAAAACATTCCCTTGTCTTGACACTAGGTCAAGAAATTATCCCTCTCACAGATATGAGGAACAAACAGATTTTTCTGGGAACTTATAAACAATTTCAGAACTCCTCATAATGGGAATGCTGGTCGGTTGTAAAACACCTATTTTAAAAAGTCGCTTCAAATAATTTAACTTTTCTCCTCAATTTGCTGAAGCTGCTTTTGCTGAGCATCCTCCTTTTTACTGAGACCACTGTCCATTGTCTTTCTTCACCGTCTGCCATCCTGTCAATGGCTCCTGCTTTTACTGTTGCTTCTACCTACTCTGCAGCTTCTCTTTTCCTACCTTCAAACTATACCACCCCTGATACAGTACACACTTGCTTTTTTCACATGCAAGAGTGCAAGGACTTTATGTATTTATCCCAGCAGTTCTATTCACTGTCTTTTCTCCCAAAGTTTTGTTCTGAATGTCGTTCCAGAAGAGATCAGTGGTTCCAGTCTGTATAGCTGATACTCTCTTTGGTGCCTTGCTGTCCCCTAGGCTGTGTGAAGCAATGATTTCTTTAACACAGTAATTAGTGCAAAAGAAGATGTCTACTTTCTCTAACCCTTCATTGTAATTTCTGGCTTCAAGCATAGCAGCTATTCCTTCTCCTGGCTTATTACTTTTAACATCAAATACCTGAAGAACACCAGAAAATTGTCTTCAAAGATCATAATGATTTTCCTTTAAGTAAAAATTCTGATTAAGGTTAGATTGCATAAAGCACATGCTTATTTGGAGATATAGCAAAGTAAGATAAATAGCCAATAAAAGATTTCTTCTTAAAACTGGCTACCTCTACTGGTGGCAAACCTTAATGTGTGTTTTGGTGAATCCTGAAAGACCTCTTAGATGTGAAGTTGCTTTCCCCCAACAAAATAACAGACTGGTGCAGCTTACTGCTTTCTTCCCTATTCAAGGAATTTATTCAAGACAACAAAAATTCAATAGTCAGTATTCAAGACAATGAATAGTTGCCTCTTTTCAATCTGATATGGTTCACCACTATTCAATAGGGTTTCAGAGTAAATAAATGTTACCCCTTAATTCCTGGTGGGAATTAAGGGAACTTAAGAGGGAACTGGAAGCAGAGAGCTGGGAGGAGAGCTGGGTTTCAAAACAGATAAAAATAGGCCAATGAGCAACTCCAGTGAGAAAAAGTCTATTTGCTGCTTCTTATTAGACTGACTTCCACTGAAGTATACAACTCTGTCATTCCGTAGCATGATGGACACGTTAGCATTCTTGTCTGGTGCCTTTTCAAAAAGTAATGAGTTCTCAGTCTTTTTCGGTTCATGCTTTATACTGCACACATAGAGATTTGTGACAGCTTGACAAATACGTAAATGATCTGGTCATTTGCCTGGACATGTGGAACAATGGCTTTAGGATAATGTCCCAGCTCAATAAGAGGTTGGGGCAAATAAAATTAAATTGTGCGATATTAATAGCAACTGTCATTAATGTTTTGAAATGCTATATTTGAAATAAAAGAAAATACCTTGGAAACATATAGAAAAGTCTATTTCTTTCTAGTTTCTTAGCATATTTCCTCTTGCCTTGCCAGCTACATTGAACTTTCTAGCATACTGTCCTAAATGTATGTAAGTACCTAGAATTATTGATCAGTGTTTTTATTCATTTTTCCCAAAGTAGTGTGTGCCTAAAATGACAATTTAGTGATTCTTCTAAGCAAAGCAATCAAACGTTCTTTATTCCACCACTTTCTTTCATTTTCCTTGCAGCAAAATTGGTATCATTATTTTATTAAAATCCAAAAGACAAAACTGGTATTGACTGTAATGAGACAATATGACAGGAAACATTGGACCTAAGGGTAGTTTAAAATACATTGCATATCATAAAACTGAGTATAAAGAACTAGAACTTTAATGAAAACCGATTTTAAAAAAATGCATTACAAGAGTAAGTCTTAAGGAAGACATCAGTAAAAAAATATAGTGTGCTGTGAAGACAACTTTCTCTTTAGCTCACCTGCTCAAAATATGATCATTTACTTTAATTAATTACATTTTCAGATAATTTTCTGTAAAATTCTGATGTGTGGTATGCAATTGTTAATTTCTCTATGGTTTTAGAGACAATTTGTATAGCTAACTTTAAGAATTCACATTCACTAATTTAATTTTTTACTAGAAGGGGACTGTTTGCTTAGGGAACCAATGCCTAATTTTCATATCAAGGAAATGAAATGCCGTCCTTTGGTATAACTGAACTGCAGGTTTCAGAACACAGGACAAGTGATCCCCAGTATAACTGGATGCTGCTGCTTCTCTTGTTTGTTGCTTCTCAAAATATTAACACATTCTTCAGGATATGAAGGACTTCCTTTCTATTAGTGTCTCTGTATGCAGTAGTGTGGAAAGGAAATCATTGTACATCCATTAGTTTTGAACTCTCCCCAGTTTTTTGTTACTATCTGGAAAATCTATAAGCTCAGCTTCTGGTCACTATTACAAAGCTGTAATAATGAACATTTTCAGATTACTGAATTCCTGTTTAGAGATTCGTGGTGGCTGAGTAGGACTGAACCAAGTATCTATCAGTCAATAGTTAATAAATGGATTCTACTGATTGCCTATCCACAAGAATTTTGGATTAAAATGACAAAAAAAATATAAAACCTCCTTACTTGAAGTTAGTAGGAAGAAATGAAGGGTGTAGACACTCGAAATGAAAAAAATGGGTGTGTGATAAATGAAGAACAAGGAAAGAAATAAAAAAATGAGATATTTTAACATGAGAGGAGAAGGTAGGGCTTTTTGAAGATTAGAGGTGTACCTTGGTGCCCCACCAAAAGAAAAAAGAAATCACTCCAAAGGAAAGGAAATATCATCAGAAAGTTTATTTTGAACTCTTTTTCCTTCTTAGGAATTATCTTCTATGGTCTGTGTAGAGTCTTTCTGTCTCAGTATGCTTAGAATTGCTGGGAAACACCTGGCCTCATGCCTCTGGCAAGATTTATTGAAGCAATGCTTAAAAACTTGTTGGTTTTGGGGGATGTGGTTGGGGCGGAGGGGGAGGTGGGGGGGCATGGTATTCAGGCAAAGAGGCAGAGACTGAGGAGTTCAGAGAGGGAACTGATAGCTGAAATAATGACTCCACCTGATAAGACAGGGCATATGAAGGAGATGTTTCACATTTCAGATGCATTTGCATATTCCAAAGCAAAGTCAGGGTATGGATCTGCTCAGTGAACAAAAGCTTGAAATGTTTTGGGAATTCAGCAGGTGCAGTTCCTTATAGCAATCTGTGCAACTGCCATGAAGGAGCAAAGAACAAAAACTGTCACATGGGAAAAAAAACTTGATGGTGTGATACAGGAAGAAGGCAAAATGTTAAGCATATGCATTGAGAATATAGTAAAATCAAGATATAAAAACCTGTATTATGAAGTCCAGAATATTTGCAATTTGCGACACAAAACAATGCAGAGGAGCAAAAACTTCAGTGTAGAAAAAGTTTGAAACAGTAGAGAGCATCAAATTAGGGCAATTACAAACCTCAGATATGTATACAATATTCTGAACAAGCATGAGTGAAAAACAGTGTTAAAATGGCCGGATAGCTTTAAAGCTTTTGACAGAACCCCGAGGGAAAAAAAAAACTAAGAAGAAGGAAGCTGTGTTCTGAAGAACAGAAATAATAATGCGGATTTTGAGGGGGTATTCTTTCTTCTGTTTCAGATATTTCATAATAATGTCTATAGACATTGTAGGGGAATGTGAAAAAGCGTGCTTCAGATTGTGTTATAGGATATATAAAATGCCAGCTTGGTTTGTGTTGTGTGCAGCGTTTGCATGCTTCTCTGAATTATGATGGGCTATTACCATTGCTGAGGTGCTAGCCCTACATAATGAGCAATGACAGGCCTTTAAAGAGTCTCTGGCTGTGTAGTATCTTGAGCATCACAGTATGGTGTTTTCATTAATGTCATATTCATGTCTATATACCACATGTTTATATATCTCTTTTGCAACCAAAAAATCCAAACCACTGAAATGGTTTCTGAAAAGAAAAGTTTAAAGAAATTGATTTTCCTATTTGCCCCTGAAAATGACTAAACATTTCAAGTAAAAAAAAAGCAAACACAGATATTCAAGAGGATCAGGAAATAGAAGAAACAAGGAAATAATGCTCCCAAGACTGTAACTACTACAAGGCGTTACTGATAAATCTCTGAATACATCAGTTTGGCATTTTTGCTGACATTTTATACATGTCTCAAGAAAAAAATATCTGTAGTAATTGTTTAGAAACACTAAGGTAAAATTAACAACAGGCTGTCAAAGACCTGAAGCTCTAAGCCTAACTAATTACACTAATTATATGTATTCATACACATTTTTAAAGACAATGGCCATAGGGATTTTATTTTAAATATATTAAGGTGACATCTTATTTAATGAGTCCTGTGAATGCTAAGTATACACTTATGTTATGCTCTGGTAATAGCTGAAGAAAGCCCATGCTATGATAGCTGAAAGTTTGAACTTCATGTGGAGTGAACTGAGTGAAAATGTTTGCAGACTTATACTAGTGAGAATCACCTCTATCTGGGAAGCCTCGTTTCCGACAGCAAAGTGGAAATATTGAGGGAAACTCGCTTCTTCAAACCTCACATCAATACATAAATATATTTCCCATTGTTCAAGATCAAACCTATTTTGAGTGTAGCCAATTGGAGAAAGCACATTAATATTGGGCTACCTGAGACAGAGTGCGATCAGTGGGCAGAGTATAGTGGAGATGATTCAGAGAAAAAAGTGAGAAGAGTGAAGAGATTATAAGCTCCAGGACTGTCCCTGAAATTTTGGGAACTGTCTTCTATTGTGGCCTGACAATGCACTGATGGTTTGTAACTTAGGAAGGATCATGTATCTGTATATAATCATCAACAAATTTCAGGTATAAAAACCATGAACCTTCCCTGGGTTCTGGAATGAAGAGAAGCTGTAAGTTAAAAAAAAAAAAAAGAAAAGAAAGGTGGTTCATGCAACAGTTATGCTTTCACAAATTGACTGCTACCTGTAAATAGAACGTTCGCTGTGTGGTAATAAATTCCTTTTTTTTCCTCTCCTGGTTTTAAAAAAGAAGAAAATGAAAAGGCCAGAAAGGTCAAAACAGAAAGAGTTACAATAAGTTCTCAATACAAGAGGGTCATTCAAAAGATCTAAACCAAAAACTATAAAGGACTGGAAATATTACAAAATGAAGTTAAGCCACTGTGAAATAAAGGAGAGGGAAGCAAAGGCAGAGAATGACAGGAAGATTGCACCAGAGGTTAAGATAAATGATAAGAAATGTTTCAAGTAAATAGAGAACAAAAGGTCAGCAAAGGAGACGACAGGAACTGTAACAGATAAGGATAATTTATTGACATAGGGGTAGACAATACTGGGAAGAAACAGATGAATCCTCGTTGCAGTGTTCACTGAGGAGGCCAGGGAGCAGAAGCTGGCAGAAGTAATAGGCGTGCTTCCACCTATCTCCTGCTGGGAAAGAAGAAATGTGGACAGAAATCAGCATCCCTTCAGAACAGGTCACCAAATTACAGCTGCCACTTCCCTGGCCACTATCTCTCCAGCATTTGCGTAAAGGTCGTCTCTGTATCTCCTGCCATGGGATAGACTCTCCCAGTGCTTTTCTTATCTCTCTGTTGGCACAAGTCAACTCTAGCACACGCTAAGAATTTGCCACAGAGGTTCAAATCCCTTTACTTTGTAGCTGCAGTTGCTTTCCCCATCTGCCTGCATCTTACTTCTGTAGCACAGAATAGTGACTACTTCCAGAAATTACAATCTGTCTTCATAGTAGCCATGGTCTTGCTTTCAGTGAATTTGGCAGACCACATGAAAATACGCTGTTTGAAGAAATATGCCACGCAGAAAAAATATTAAAAAGTGGTAAAGATTATAGACTAGATGAGATCTATGCTATTATTTAGAGGGAGGATTGAAGAATAAGCCCTGAAGACAATGGTGTTGATATCAAATATACTTAAATACATGTGTAAGGAGTTGTTTATGACAGATTTCAGTGTAGAAAGATGCAAAGAAAATGTTTACATTTCTTTATTTCTTCTAGTACCAGGAGATCAGAATTTTGAATATTTGCAAAACTCTCATGGCAACCTTTTTCAAGCCATAGAAATGCTACTGAAATAGATGGGATATAATTGCATCAAATGATATCTCTTTCTCACTCAGCATTTCTGGGCATATCGTACTCTTGTCAAAAAAGATGATAACTAGTTGTTTATAACATCAGGCAAATTCATTACCAGGTCAATAAAACTCTGTGTAGAATCTCAACATTCTGATGCAAATAAGCACAGTGGGCTTGTTTCAAGACCAAAAATCAGACAGAAAAACAGTTTATCTTAAATACAGCACATTCATTCACTTGTAATTTTTTCTCATAATCATAAGATCACATTTTTTCCCCTGTGTTTTTAGTAAGGGAAATTTTACTATAATATTTCAGCTAAATTAAAAAACAAACAAAAAACAAACAAAAAATACTATTCAGAGTCAGTATAGTATACATAATTTAGATTTCTAAAAGTATTTATTTTATTTTTTTCTTTTAGTTTAATGATTCTGATTCTGGTCAGTCAAATAATTATTTAAACTGAGAAGCTTTAAATTATATTATTCCTAGGTTAACACTAGGAATTCGGTTTTCAATAAATAGTAAAGTAATAAATAATAAAAACCAGCTCTAGTCCAAAGAATGGTGAATCCATAAGTTATTCAACTATTTCAGTTATTGGCATACTTAATTTTTCAGTGGATATGTACATATATTTTTCCCCTTTTTTCTGCTCAGTTCTGACCTCACTTCTATCATCTATCCTTCCTTTTCTTACTTATTTGTTATGTCACCAATGTTCGCTATACCGTCTAGATTTCAGAAGTATTTCACTTGACTTCTAGTTAAATTTTATCTTCACTGTAAAGTAACTCTCAGGCTTTGTGTTGCCTTCTGAACTTTTCTGTTCTCTATTGTACAGAATTGCTGAAAAACTGTTGCAATAACACAGAAATGGATATGTAATACTGATACAACTGACAAAAGCTAAGATACGCTAAAAACCCCAATCTTTCTAAACTTTATTTTAAATTATAAAAACATTTTTGAAAAAGTAGATGCAGACTAATCATCATGGTGCAATATTTTTTGGTTATTTTCTTGATCCTATTTAGATACCTTCAGAAATAGTGAACCTGCAGTTGTTTTCAGCATGATTAAGAATTCTGTAAGCTCTGTCTACTGCTCAGCATTTGCATAGTGTCATATAAATGTAAAACAGTACATGTATAAGTATTAGTGATCATGGATTTAGCCTTCCAAAGATGGTCATTTTTGTCTTCAAAATGATTATGTTTCTAGATTTAGGGCACTCCAAAATTTTATGTGTTAACTTGAGTCAGTGTTCAGTGTTTTGGAGGGCAAAAAGCCTCAGAGGGTTTCTTTCAAAAGTTAAAATAAAATAGTACAAAGAGATTTTAAAAAAAAAAAGAATAATTCTGTGTAAATATTTTCCAATTTATACTTAATATATTACTGCTGGGCATCATGGAAAAATGACTGCTGGGCATGACTTCCTACTAAAAGCCTATCTTCCATAGGGTTGCTGGTTGTCTCCTGTGTTGTGGTTAATCATGCTGCCCTTATGCTGTGAGGGATGACAGAAGAGATTGCAGCCCAGTAGAAGGAGGGTTTTAGTGGGTCCTGTACTGAATGCCAGTCCAAACCAGACAAGCTGTTGCAAAATTGTTTACTTTAACCTGGGAGGTGCCATCATCTCTTATCTCTCTAAGACACATGAATGAACAAAATGGGTTCTTTTCCTCTCCTGTACTGGATCTCAGCTGAAGTTCCTGCTCTGGTTTTAGGCACCCCATTGCAGGAAAGCTGTGGACTAATAAAAAGCTCAGTAAAGAGAAGCAGGATTAATCTTATTTTTAACACAAAGGACAAATATGCACTAGGGCTTCTAAGTCTTGAGATGAGAGAACTATGGCAAGATGCAGAGCTGCAGTGAGGGGGAGCAGAAGAGTAGTTTTAAACACTGGGCTTAGAGCTAAACCAGAAGAGCTATGGCACCTGTAAAGGACTCATAAAGAAGCCAAGGTCTCAGCACCAACGTGTGGTACCCTGCATGGTTGGAAATCAGTGCAGTACAGAGGACATGGGAGCTAGAGATGGAATAGATACTGCTGAGGACAGTGGAGGTGGGAACAAGAGCTTCACTGGGGCGAGCAGTGGAACAGAGGCAAAAACTTTCATATTCTAACATCCTGCAAAGTCTGTAGGAACTTTTTACATGTTGAAAGGAAATAAGTTGTTCTCCAAATTCATGAGGGATAAGAGCCTTCAGCCTACAAAAATGGGTTAACATTGCCAAAAAGGTGCACTCTGACTCAACACAAACCAATAGCCTTTTTTATGTGTAGACTAGCAGATGTCAAGCTAGAGATTAACAAAGTTTTCTAAGCAATAAAATGTACTGCTTAGTAGGGATCATAGAATTTCCTTCCAAGACATTTTTTTTACGAACAATTCAGAGAAAATTCTGTTTTGAATAATGTAGAATTAGTAATTGATGTTGCTTTGGGACAGGGAGATAGATTTAATGGCTTATTTTGATTAGAGTAGGTATTCTATTGTATATACCCTGGGAATCATTCTATCGCTGCAAGGTAAGTGGAGAGAATTGATCCACCTTTCTTTCAAAGTATTCTTCATTAAACATATCATTGTACGTTCCAGAAATGACAAGATTTTTATGAACTATTTAGACATACTTTTTGTGCTTTAATTACTTTCATAGTGTTCAAATTTTTAAATTGGGATAGGTAGTGCCATGTATAGCAAACCACCTATAGTAAGTATTTTTAAAAAAGGTTCATATTCATTCCAGTGGTAAACACCATCAACTCTTCTTATTGAGTGGGAGCAATGATGATGTTATATCAATCCATAAAGCAACAATCATCCCAAAAAATACTGTCTGATTACTTATCCTACACATTTTAAAGCAGAGAATTTATATATGTATGCTAACACAAGAATTATCACCCATAATTTTAATAACATTTTTTGATGATGAACTTACATGGACACTTAACTTCTGAGCCTAATTGTAACATATTGCTTGCATGTGATTTCATAACCCATCCTTTCATTAGCACACTTAGTTTGAAAGCACAACGACCAGAGCTATGCATGTGAATCAACTGTATGGTCAGATATAACATGAATGTTGCAAACATTCATTAGGCATGCATGGCCCACATACTTCTGATTTAAATTCAAGGTACCACTGTGCAAATTGCACATCTGCTTCTGTTAACAGCCTACCCAAATTTTAACCACAGCTAATCTGCATTTGTGTTTAACTAAAAGCAACAGAGACCTGGATGCTATGGAACAGTTTTGGTTAAACTAACTCCCAGAAGGTGATCAGAAGGTGGTTAAAAGATTTGCCCTTATCCAGTTTCTCCCATCCACTTACTGCAACTAGACACTCTGCCTCTATCAGGATGCAGGTAATGACCTTAGTGCACTTGGGTGCCTGAATCTCTCTTCCAGCTGTGCCTTTGCACATCAGGGAGTTGCCTGGCCTGAGTTTTAGGCGTCTTAATAAATACATAAATAAATAAATCAATAAGAAAAAAGAAAAAGAAAAAAGAAATGTACCAGAAATAAAACAAGATGAGTCAGAAGTCTAAGAGATTAGAAAAGAATAGGAGGCAATATAGTAAATGAAGTTTCCAACTTGGACATGGCAATTCAGGCATGAATTTTCTACATAGTTGTAGACCTTGAAGTATGAGGTTTCACACATCAGTTAGCAATTTTCCTGCTATTATGCAGTAATGATATTATAACTCTTACTCTGTTCTTTCCATCCAAAGATTACAAGGACTACCCATATATGAGCAAACAAATGTTCAACCATGCTATCATTTATGAAAACAATTATAATCATATTTCATAGATGGGTAAATGGAAAAAATTAAACTATTTCTTAGGATTATCCGTGATGTTCGTGGCAGAATTGCAAAGGGAACCTGATTTATTTTCAGTCTTTAGACTTGCACAATATTTTCTGGTAAAAGTTTTGGCACACTGAGTGAAGAATGTCATCTTATGAATGGATAAGAGTTTCCAAGGAACAGGTTGTTTATGTCACTATTACATAGGGCTAAATAATCACAGAAGATGCACAGCCTTATGCAGTTACTTCCTCACCTTTCTTGATTTTGTTGCTTTACCCCATCATTTCTTCGCAAATGTGTTACTAGACCTAAAGGACCAATTCAAATATACAGAGTAAAAAGGTGAATTTACATGATGAAAACTTCTATTTTCTGTGTTGCTGTACTCTGACAGATATTTATCCTCAGGAAAAAAAAATTAAATGCAAACTAATAAAAAAGTCATCCCAGTTTGGGCAAATCACCTACAGAGGAAATGCTTTTTCTTCGACATAATCTCAGATGTCAATATTCATAAATGGAGAAATCCCTGGATAGAATTTTTACTCAACATTTCCAGGGATGCAGGGCTTACTGCTTCTGGGTGTTTCCCTCCAGAAAATTAAAAGCTTCATCTTTTCATGGGCCTTCTGTGTTACCCAAGCAAAAACTCCTCGTGTTTCAACAGGGCTTTCACTCCTACTGCCATCATGCTGTAACACCACAGCTTTTGCAAGTGTGTGTCCAGAAGCTGAGGGCAAACTGAACTGATAGGATGACTCTCTGTGTGCAAGCCAAAGAACTTGTCCATTTCTTGACTGTATAAAGCTTGATCCTACAAGCAAAGCTGTCAGTAGTTATCAACATACTCATTTTTCACTCCTATTTACTGTATGTATTTAGAGGCATTAGAAGATCTTAAACTTTCAGTCAGAAAACCCTGAAATTGGTGAATTTTCCATGGATTTCTGTCTTATGCTTGCTTGACTTCATGTCATGTTCCTTTCATGAGACATTTGTAACTCACATATTGAGTTACAGGCAGGTAATCATGTTTGAAGGGTCATGTTTTAGCCTTTCTTTTAGGAAAAGCATTAATGAACTCTTCTACCTTCTTCCCTGTTTTCTTAAACACATAGTGTTCAAGATCATTATTTTTGTATCATTTAGCATGGAAATCAGTCAACAAACTCAAAAATTACTGAGGAGAAGGGAGGGTTTGCAGATGGACATGCCTGCAAGCAGAATGACAGCAGATATCTTATTTCCATAGTTAGCTGGCCTGAAAGTTGCTTGAATTTCAAAGACAAAGTAGAATTAGCCACTTTGTATTTGTTGTAGAGACATGTATTTGGGAGAAATTCTGGTTTTTTTTCTTTATTACACACTCCTGCCGGGAAATAACTACTATTGACAGTAATGTAGACACAGATCTAAGGATAATGATGAGTTAGATGTTAAATCAATATTGGATAGACAAATACAAAAGTCAGAAACAGGTATTTGCTGCAACATATATCCTCAAAATTACACAGGGTCTTAAATCCCTATGAAATTGATGGGAATTTTTGAAGATAGTACATACCACTTGAATTAGGACCTGAATGACTCTGGTTTTCTTCCTATTTATACAACTACCCAGTTATTCATTCACTGTGCTAAATTCAGGACAGTTTACTAGCAGTAACCACATACTTAAGTCTTTGCATATATAGATCTTATTCTCTTTCTTTTTTTTTTTTTTTCCTAAAGTTTCAATCAATGCTTTCCTTTGGAATGACCTTTTGTCAGATCTCATGAGTCACCATCATTCAGACCTCTACCACAAAGTGATGGATGCAGCTGGTCAGTCTCCATTACCTGGCAACTCATGGGCTGAATGTAATAAAAAAGGATAGCTTTCTCAAGCATTTCTGCAGGATTTGTGTTTCCTCTGTATCACACTTCCTGAAACAGTTGATTTTTATTTTAAGATTTTTTACAGTCTAAGGGCACAGGAATAATCTAATTCTGCAGCTGATCTCTTCATGTTACATTCTTAAATAAATTGCTCAATATTTGAAGTGCCAAACTACACTTTTTTGTGGACGTAGTCGATACACCATTGCTATTTACACAGAACAGGATTTACTTGGGTCTATATTACATTTGGCAACATAGTCTACCTTTAGATGCATATATCTACCAGATGTACAATATGTGATAAAGTGAAAGGAGCCTCTAATTTAGACACCTTTGAGTATCACAAAGGAATCCAAAATCTAGGATTAGGTGCCTGAGTTCCTTCTGCAATGCCTGAAGAGAGTTGCATGCCTGAGAAGACGTCTATGAGCTGCTGAGAGAGGACGTTCCTAGAAACAAGGCAAAGGAGAAGTGTTAAGCCTGGGGTATTTCTGAAATTCCATCTTCTCTGGAAATGAGATAATGGAGGCAAGGCTGCAGATTGATTTCCCTTCCTTGGAGCTTGAAAACTGAAGGTATGTAGCTAGAACTATTCATTTAGAGAATGAACTGGAGTTGCTTCTTTCTTTTAAAATGCAGTTATTGATGTTTACAGCTTTTGAACAGCAAATGGGAGACCTAGATTTAATATATCCTCAGCCTTATAAGTATTCCAAGTTGTGTCTTCTGGCACTAAATGCTCTGCAAGGCTTGGGTTGTTGCCAGTATTCCTAACAAAGTATTTTAGCCAGGCAACACAGAATAAGAAGTTTAGTAGGCTAAGAAAGAAGAGTAGAAGAAGAGAAGTGAAGGGAATCAAAATATCAAGCTCTGTAATGAGTGATCTTGCCTACATGCCAGTGGAAAAGGGAGTCTTGGGGATCAGACCCTGTGATTCCTCAGATCCAGCTCAGGATCAGAGAGGCATCAGCTTCACCTGAAAGTGCCAGGGTGGAAAGCGCCACTCCACTTGGCTCAACAACTAGGGAACTCTCCAGTGAATAGGAGTTTTGATTTGAAGGCCTACTTCAAAGAAAATATTGTGGCAAACCTAGACATATAGAAAGGCAGATGTTTGAAGAAAATTGTAGGTGATACCTATTAATTTAGATAACTCTTGAATGCTAGATTTCTATGCTTGTTCTCTTACGGTTGTCTTGGTGCTTTTTTTCTACCTGGCCTTCATTCTGTCCAAGTATCTCGCTGACAGGTATTTTAAAGTAGGGGCAAAATACAACCTTATTTTGGGATTCTACTATTTGTCCTAATTTTGAACATTAAAAATTAATATTGGCTAAAATTGTTGGATCCTTGAGCAAAACTCTCAAAACAGATGTGATTGATTTCTGCTCTGTATTTCATATGCTTTTCTTAGCCATATCTACATGTAGGTATTTTCACATATGAACCAAGATGTTCTACAATTTGAAGAATCATAGAATCATAGAATCCTTTAGGTTGGAAAAGACCTTTAAGATCATCTAGTCCAACCATTAACCTAACACTGCCAAGCCCACCACTAAACCATGTCCCTAAGCATCACATCTACACGACTTTTAAATACCTCCAGGGATGGTGACACAACCACTTCCCTGGGTAGCCTGTTCCAATGCTTGACAACCCTTCCAGTAAATAAAATTTTCCTAATATCCAATCTAAACCTCCCCTGGAGCAACTTGATGCCATTTCCTCTTGTCAATTATTGTTTGGGAGAAGGGATAAGGTCTCCCCTCATCCTCCCTTTCTCCAGACTAAACAACCCCAGTTCCCGCAGCTGCTCCTTGTAAGATTTGTGCTCTAGACACTCCACCAGCTTTGTTGCCCTTCTTTGGATATGCTCCAGCACCTTAAGGTCTTTCCTGTAGTGAAAGGCCTAAAACTGAACACAGTATTTGAGTTCAGTGCCAATTACAGAGGGGTGATTCTGCTGGTCCCGCTGGCTACACTATTTCTGATGCAAGCCAGGATGCTGTTGGACTTCTTGGCCACCTGGGCACACTGCTGGCTCATATTCAGGTGGCTGTCGACCAAAACCCCCAGGTCCTTTTTCACTGGGCATCTTTCCAACTTCTTCCCTAAGCCTGTAGCATTGCATGGGGTTGTTGTGACCCAAGTGCAGGACCCAGCACTTGGCCTTGTTGAATCTCATACCATTAGCCTCAGCCCATTGATTCAGCCTGTCCAGATCCTTCTGTAGAGCGTTCCTACCCTCAAGGAGGTCAACACTCCTGCCTAACTTGTTGTTGCCTGCAAACTTACTGAGGGTGCTCTGGATCCCCTCATCCAGATCATTGATAAAGATGTTAAAGAGAACTGGCCCCAGTACTGACCCCTGGGGAACACCACTTGTGACTAACTGTGGTAGTAAGTCACAACCAACTGGATTTAACTCCATTCACCAAAATTCTTGGGGCCTGGACATCCAAACAGTTTTTTTCCCAGCAAAAGCCAGTGTATGAGCAGACCATGAGCAGTCAGTTTCTCCAGGAAAATGCTGTGGAAAATGGTGTCAATGGCTTTACTAAAGTCCAGGTAGACGACATCCACAGCCTTTTTCTCATTCATTAACTGCGTCACCTTGTCATAGAAGGAGATCAAGTTAGTCAAGCAGGACCTGCCTTTCATAAACCCAAGCTGACTGGGCCTGATCACCTGATTGTCCTGTACATGCCACGTGATCAGTCGGGATTGCTGATCAATGATGTAAAGTGGCTTGGTGAGCTCTTCCTCCAGCTCCCTCAGTGCCCTTGGGCAGATTCCATCCGGCCCTATGAATGTATCATTGTGCTAAAGTTGATGAATGGTGCTAGGAAATAGCTTAGCTTTTCAGTTGTTGTTTATACCATTATTTTGGTATTCTGAAGTTACATTTTCTTTTTTGTTTTCTTCAGCACAGAACAACTAAACACCACATTGAAGCCCTCCTATTAGTTTGACAATTACTCTGTTCAATTTTTTTCATCTCCATTATTTTCAGTACATATTTAGTAAATTTATAAAATGGATGTGAGTAATTTGTGTCTTCTTAACTGCTCATGCTTTTCAGGAATGATCAGTAAGTGAACAACTTAAATGAGGCTGTATGCTCTCTTTTGAAAAGCAGGGTATTATTTTCAAATTTGCTTAGATATCAAGAGATGTAGAGGGGTACCATATTCCCAACTAAAATCTCAATGTGACTTAGGCAATTAAGCTGGTTACATGATCATTGTTTTTATTCACAGGTGCATAATCAGCCTGTCCATTATATGGACATGTGAAGACCTTACTGTGAAGTAAGTCTGGGTATGGGTAGCATCATCTTTTGCACAGATCTTGTCTGCATGTAGGTATTTTTACCCTGTGACATGCAAAGTATCTTAAGACCTTTTTTGCTGAAGGTTGTAAGGAAAGCTTTAACCCAGATTAGTTTTGATGGTGGACTATGTCACCCCAGAGATTGCATAAGTGGTCCCTTTCAGTGGAATACAGGAAACTGGTTGCTAAGAGGTCCGAGACCTATTCAGCTTGATAGTTGAAGCAGTCCATTAGTGACATAAGAGAGAGCCAGTTTGATCGCCTCTCACCATCCTCACTTTTGTTCAGGACTTGCTACCACATAGTACATTGTAAGAGAGGACTTACATAAGTCTTTTAAGATCAGACAGACCTGGGGTATTGAAATGTAACATGCTGAGAGGACATGATGAATTCTGTATACCTCATGCAGCATCAAAAAATACATGATGTTCTGAAAGTGCAGCTGGATATATCTAATGTGATGTGACAGCAAATATGGAGAAAGATTGCTAGGGAAATAACCAAAAACCACCTGAAATATATCTGCCTCTGGAAATACGTGGAAGATCTCAGGTAATGCTTTCTGGAACCAGAAATTTGAGTAAAAAGATGAGGCAGATCAACATTCCCAGAGTAATGATGTATAACACTGAAACACAGGAACAGTTAGTAGACTCCATTATCCAAAATAACCACAGAATAAGAAACATGAATGGAAGATTAAACAGTGTGGCAAAACCTATTGCTATGTCCAGTGATAGGTCATACACCTGGATGAGTCAGTATTTGTGACTGTGACTCTTTTTCTTTCCACAGAATTAGTGTATTTTATTACTCTTCAATGGAAACCTAAACAGGTATCATCTTAAACAAAGCTATAGTATAATTAAATTAGAATAAAAGGGTTATTTTATCAACATGATGTTTTGTCATGAAAGAAAGCAGTCTTGAATCACAGGTGGCATGCTCCCAACTATATCGAACCAAGAGATCTTGACAGCAGAACAATGTTGTTTATGAAAACACAAAACCAAGGGAGGTGTGATTAATTATGCCTGTTCTTGGAAGATGTCAGAATTGATTAGCAGATAAATGGCTGAATGATTCACCTCCTGCAGGTCAAAGTGATTGCACAAAGCTGAAATTAACATACTTAATACAGGGGTTGCCTCAGCAGTTATCCCACTGCAGAAGAAAGCATGGGAAGGTGATATCAACTACTAGCAACCCCCCTACCCTGCCTTGTGCTAGCCCTTGATTTCATGGGATATCAGAGTTCAAGGAACATTATACCACTCATTCTTCATGCAAAAAAATACAGATATTTTTTGAATGTCAAGAATAAATGTATTTTTGGTGACTCCTTTTGCATCTTTGTTACTCTTTCTAACCTGAATCTTTTTCAAAAAGCTAAAAATGGAATGTTACTTAATTAAAATACTTAATTAAAAATAAAATTAAGAAAAAACTATTGAAATTAAAGAAACAATGGGATATTTGGAAATTAATGTGAGAATTATTCTATTTTCCCTGATATTACCTGCCCTACTGACAACTAACACACTTCAACACACCCCCCTGTACATGATTTCTTGCCTCCTGAGAAAGCTGTGAAAAAATACATCTTGGTAAAATGCTGAAATGCTTTGGTGTTGAACATCTTTAGAATGCAGGATGGCAGGTAAAAATTCTATATTGAGTTCAGTGTTTAATATATAAAATATAAGACCATGTATTTTGCTGTGAAGATTTAGGGACACAAAAAGCAGGTTCTCACTGATATTAGATTAGCCTGTTGCTATCCATGGAAAGCCACTTAGAGCTGCAGACCTGCTTTGGGCACCAGCTGGGACTGTGTGTGAATAAGGAACAGGAGAAAAAAGGAAATATATTAATAATGTACAGGAAAACAGAACTGTGATATTTCCAAATTTTTCACTCATTACATTAACAGCTTAGCAGTGCTCTTGGACTGCAAGATGAAAGCATCTGCATACACACACACACACACTACAAAACCTTGGCTGAAATCAAGAAAAGTATGGCACTGCCATTAACCTCCTTGTGAAACTTAGGAGCTCCGATCTCAGAACAATTTATTACTGTGTTTTTGAAATACCCAGGCACCAATATAGGTTAGGGGTGGACCTGCTAGAAAGCACTTCTGAGGAAAAGGATCTGGGGGTCCTGGTGGATAGCAAACTTTCCATGAGCCAGCAATGTGCCCTTGTTGCCAAGAGGGCCAATGGAATCCTGGGCTGCATAGGGAGAAGTGTGGCCAGTAGGTCGGGGGAGGTCATTCTTCCCCTCTACTCTGCACTGCTGAGGCCACAATTGGAATCCTGCGTCCAGTTCTCAGCTCCCCAGTTCAAGAGAGACAGGGAACTACTGGTGAGAGTCCAACATAGCACAACTAAGATGATTAAGGGATTGGAGCACCTCCTTTATGAGGAAAGGTTCAAAGAGCTGGGGCTCTTTAGCCTGGAGAAGAGAAGGCTGAATGGAGATCTTGTCTACGTTTACAAGTATCTAAAGGGTGGATTGAAGGATGATGGAGCCGCACTCTTTTCAGTGGTTTCCAGCGATAGGACGAGGGGCAACGGGCACCAGCTGGGACATAGGAAGTTCCATTCAAATACGAGGAAAAACTTCTTTACGGTGAGGGTGACAGAGCACTGGAACAGGCTGCCCAGGGAGGTCATGGAGTCCCCTTCTCTGGAGATTTTCAAGACCTGCCTGGATGCATTCCTGAGTAATGTGCTCTAGGCAATCCTGCTTTAGCAGGGGAGTTGGACTAGATGATCTCTAGAGGTCCCTTCCAACTCTGACAATTCCGTGATTCCGTGAAATAGGATAGAAATTAGGAGGCAAAAAAAAAAAAAAAAGAAAACAGTAATGAAAAGGAAATAAAAATAAAACATTTAGAAGAAAATAATTTCAAATGAGGTAAAATATGTTTACAATTTACTCCTGATTGTAGACCAGATGAAATCCTCTTTATAGACTGTGGTAACATCATTATGAACTGTGGCGGTGTAAGTTGTTTTTCTCATAGACAAACAAGGATTTTACTGTTGCATGAAAATAATCCCAGGGCACAACATTCCTGTGTCCTGACATTTTCTAGGGGACAGCTTTATATTTTAACTTTTATCACTGAAACAGTAACAAGGCTATCTAACTGCTTTAATTTGCTCTGGTGAAGAAGATTTAAAGCTACTAAAAATACAGGTTGCAGGATTTTCTCTCTTTACAGTGCTTTAGGATTCCTGTACTTTGTCGTGCCATGATTTTCTGTGAGGGGTATAAGAATATCAGCTGGGCCATACTTGGTGAGCCTATGGGTGTGTATAACCAAATAACCTTCTACATTAAAAAGCCATGATGTGAGCCGTTCTGCCTGATTTTCCTCCTCGTCAGGACAGTGGGGTTCATGTTGGCACAGCATTACTCTGCAGAAGCCCAGCGCATTCATAGCTGTCAGACACAGAGGCAATAGAAATGTCAGCTGATAACTAAACATCAGGCCTATAATTTTCAATTCTGTTAAAAGAACAGATTTGTAGAGATTTCAGGTGAACAGAGAACATTTATGGACATCACAGTAAAGGCACAGTGAGCAGCTCAACCAGTTTGATAAGCTCAGAAGCAGCATTTCAAAGGTCTTTTTTCTTTTTTCCCCACTTGGAGGAATTGCTTTTTTGTCTGGTTTTCCTGTTTATTTGCCACATATAGCTCTCCTCCCCCATCCTCAGAGCTTTGCACATCTTCCTTTACAACTTGCTTTTCCCCTTCAATGAACATTTATCAAGGGCAACACTGTTATACAAAAAGTTTGCTGAAGGGCCAAATCCCAGCAGAAACCTGTACTATAAATTAGAGGGCTTCTTCTCGGGTGCCAACCAAGCACTCTTTCTAAACACTTACATTTAAAATTTAAAAAAAAATATCATCTTGAAGAAGTGAAAACAAAATACAGTAGATGTTATTTACACATTATTTTGTCTTGCTGCATATGATGTTCCAGTCAGGTCTGCTGAGGTACTTACCACTGCAGTAAGTGTTTCTGATTCATGAGCATTGATTGCTGTACAGCGCAGGTAACACTCAGAGCTGATTCTACCAGCACATGCCATTCACAAAAGGGCATGATGACTCCCTCTTTTATGACACCTTGCTACAGGACACGGAATCCAGTACAGACTTTTTCTGTTACTTTCTCTTCTCAATCTAAGGAACCTGCAGCCATCATTCAGAAATCAAGGTTTCTTCTTACTGTTGCCTCTTAGACCTGGCAAAATTGCTACATATCTACTTTTAGACCTCTTTGAACCCACGTTTGTAAAATAAACAGACTACAAAAGTCAGAAATCTTGTATAGTGACTTTGCAATATAGCTAAAAGTGTAGAAAAAAAAAAAAAGCCTCCCACATTTTATCGTTTCATTCTGTTATCTGATTCAATTAAGCCAACTTCGAATGAAACTATATAAAATGTGCCTGACAATACGAATTGTCACATTTTCTTTCCAGATATGACACCTGCAATAAGGTACTATTGAGTACTACTCAGCACTGAATTACTGATTTTCAAAACTCTTGCTTTTGGAGAAGGTGTTTCCAGAATAAGCAGTTCAGATAATGGCAACCTAAATTCCAAATAATATACTTTCTTTACTAGTAAGATAACAGGTAGCTAAAGAGGTTTTTGTTTGGAAAGGCTTTATGATGAACATTTACAGTTACAATCATCAGTTACAGCTTCCATACAGAAACTCAAGCACAAAGATAACCAGGGCAAAATTATTTATTAATTTTTCATTAAATTGTTTGTTTGTTTTCCCTCATTGTTTTGTTAATGCTGCTTCCTGGAAATTGCTTTTTAGGATGAAAAATTGCATTATTTGGTAAGATAATTACAGGCTTTGTAAATATAGATTCTCTGCAGAGTACAGACCTGTTGACTGCCGTTATACCTTCCTTAGTTTTTAAATAAAAGTTGAGAAAGTACAGTGCTTGTTTGAGAAATTATCTTAAACATAGGGCCTTTGCCTTGTCAATCTCCAGAAGTGAACACTGCAGAACAGCAGGTTGCATAACGCAGACAAATGCAGAAATCAAATGCACTTTATACTATTCTGCCCTGGTCCTATTAAGAGCAAACAGCGGGGCAAAAGAACAGTGTAGGAGGCATTATACCAGATGCTTTTGTCCCCTGATGGAAGACTGCAACTTTACAATGTATTTCCTATCAATTTAATAAAAGAAATATTTTTTTTCTGTCCAGAAATAAAACCATTTTAGTGCTCCAAACCAATATTTTAACTTTCTCAGTAATACCACAATTTTCCAGAATATGAATAGAAAGAGAATTTAATTCTGCCTTTCAGAATCGTTAATGAATTTAGTCATTCCATCAAATCAACAGGAATCCTCTGAGTCCAGGTGTTATGCTCGGCTCAGTGCTGGGACGAACAAACATCATACACAAACTCCTTTCTGCTGTGAGCCGGTTAGCTAAAGCATTGTTAATGATAGGCTTTTTCTGTAAATCCAGAAGCTGGTAACTGGGAGGTTAAACCTGTTCTAAACTCTGTGGCTCTGTATTTCTGCAGTCAAATTACACTGTAATGCTAGCTGCAACATGTTGTCAAAAGAGGTAATTTCAAAGTTAAATATGACCAAATTAGTGCATTGCACTCTTTTTCCACACTGCATTTTTGAAACGCCTACATCAGGTGATAACAGATGGAGGCTGGGAGCCAGCAGGGCTAAGAGGGAAAAGATTTGGAGGACAATCAGGGACATGAAGCCTTCTGGAAGTTCCAGCTTCAAAAAAAATGCCATAAACCTCCGTATGGTAGAGGGGTTTCATTATTACATTGAACCTGAGGAGCATACATGACTCTATTGGAATAGTGACTTTTGTCCCCTCTAAGCTCCAGAGGCAGAAGCCTGCAGTCAGTAGGGTGAAAGGCCATCTACTTTTGGGGTCCAGCTGGAAGGGGAAAGGACAGAGTGGTCTTGCACCTACTCCTGAAGCGTTCCAATGACCTCCTGTGAAGACAATGGACAGGGAAAGGCAGTTAAGTGTCTTGCTAAGATGGTTCAAAAGATGACTCTTCAGTCACAGGTAAGCCTACTCAAAGAAGGAAGTAAAGCCACCAGACAAGTCTCATTAAACTAAAAACAAACAAACAAAAAGAGTAAAGTAGGTTGAAACCCCTTCCAGCAGGGTTATATTGCATCATCACTGTAGATGAGCAATAATTAGGAGCAGTAGAAAACTGGCAGATTAACATGACAGCACACTAGAAAGGAGGGAGGAGATTCAGTCAGATCACTGGCTTTATGCTTAGTGGCTCAAGTCCTTTATCAGTTTAAATCAGCGTGTAAATTTCTAGTGTGTTTGGCACTGGGAAGAAGTTTCATGGCAATTTATTTAGTAGCAAGAAGAAGCTGGCCCACCACTGGCCCTTTGCAGTAACTCACACAGAAACCTCAAAGCAAGTTTATTCAGTGATAGTGTCAAGAACATGATACTAGCACTATAATAGCAGAATAATTCAAAAGCTATCCAGTTTTGGCTCTAAGGTCTGGCTCACCATTGAGAATGTTGTTTAAACCTGACCATCATGTTACAGAGCTCCCCTATTAATATAACTGTTTGTGTTTGATTTCTAAATGACTTAGCTGACAGCTATGGCAAACATAAAGGTTGACTATAAGGTTTGAAAAGGTATCCTCTGTGGCATACATCACCTTTATAGAGAAAAATATTATTAATTCCATTTTACTTCTAATTCTTCCAGAGGAGAAGGCCATATCACTACAGTTCTGAGTCAGACATGTTATCCAGGAGTGACTTAGCTGAATTTGTATCAGGCAGCAAATCCTGTCTGGAAACATACAGCCCCCTCTGCTTATGAAAGTTTGTGAGAGTGGATGAGGAGTCACAGTTAGATGTATATTGCTACCATTTGAAAGACTGGGGCTTGGCTTGGAAGAAAAAGCCCTGCTTCCTACAGAGATGAAAGTATGCTCTTCACTTACATAGTCTCACATTAAAGAAGTCAATAAATGACAACACTAAAGCTTTCATAATCTCACTGCTGTCCATAGCGTGTGGTATTATCATACAACCCTTGATAAACATTCTCCTACGATTTTTAAAACCATGATAACATCCGATAACACTGCAGACAGACATATTGATCAGTAAGTATTTAACTGGCATGTTTTTACCTAAGTACTGCTCAAAAATGTGAAAACTGCATTGATAAATTACCTGCCAAACAGTCACATTTGCCAATCTCCAGATTTTATTGTAGGTAAACAGCAAAGCTTGTTGTGAGTGTTGAGAATAGGACTTTAAGCTCAAGCAGTCTCACAAAAATCATCCTTCCTGCTTTCTGAGACCAAAAGAGGAATGAGCTTAAACATTGATGCACCACTCCATAGCTTCCAGTTCTGGGGTCAAGGGTTGTGCAGCCAGAGCAAAGGATAAAGTTATGTCTGGACTATATTTTGGAACAGGATTGTTGAGTAATATCACATCAATATAAAAATATTTTCTTAAAATTTCTGCCTACTTTTAGATTTACCTCATCCCTTTGTACACAGGAATTCTCTTGTTGGGGAATCACAACTACTTAGACTGGGAAACCTAAACTGCTGTTATCTATTTTTTTCCTCCTGTGATTCAGCCTCAGTGAGTTTGATGCTCATGGTCTTGTGTGGAGCGCCAAAGCAATGGGCCCCAGGTAAAGACAGAGCTTAAGCTAGATGGAATGGAAAAATCCTCCACTGGTCCCTCATATCTGGGGCATCTAAAGCAGAGTCTGATGCTTTTTGGTCTGGTAATGGCTGCTCCACTGCAACAACAAATTATGATCTAGTTCTAATAAACAGCTACACCTGGGAATCAGTTCACTGTCTCAAAAAGGATAGTTATGTTTGTACAAAAACTCTGTCTGTTTGCACAAAAACTCTGTCTGTTTGCACAAATTACTCTACTGTAAGGGACTCCAGGTTTTGGGCCCTTATTTTCCCTGTTAGTTTGCATATCTTGCTCTCTTTTGGAAGGCATAGGTATATGTCTTCTTATATCTAAAGCTCCTAATGTACAAAAATCGACCAAAATCAAACACTCTTTGACTGACACTTTTTTTTTTTAAATAATCTAGTATTCATCAGCTTTTGATTCATTGTGACACCACAGAGCAAACTGCCAACTGTGTATGCCATTAACAAAACATCTAGTTTGCATGAAGGAATTAATTAAGCCATGTCAATGATTGCACAACTAAATACTACCAAGCATGTTCCACACTGCTTCTCCCTTACATATAAAAGAATTCAAGGTCTTTGCCAGTTTTCTTCCCCAGTGCTTGGCTGGTTTATGTACAGAACGTGAATTTACACATATTTAAAACAGTTTTAGTTAAAATTGTACAGATTCCATGTATGGAAGGATTTATCTTTATTTAGAATTGCCTTATTTAAATTTGATTCCTAGGCAACTTCAGCTAAACTAAAAGAAGTCCAATTTAAAATTATGAGTTTTCAAGCTTCACTGATTTAGGGAAATTGTTTGAAATCATATGTCAAATTGATTACTACTGGTTTTTCCATAAACAAACACTCAAGCTAGATTTTCATGTGCCCTATGTCTAGCACAGATAATTTAGCTTGATACTCGAAGCACTGGCATTCGGTGCTGCCAGTAATTTACAAGTGAATGTTCACTTTGTGTGGATGTAAATGCCCACTTTAAGTGAAGATCCAGCCCTTTCACCAACTGTAATCAGATTCACAAGCCGAAGTCTGACCTTGCTTACGCCGCAGGGATTTCTGTTAAAGTTGGAAGGCAGGGCTCCTTCAGCACAATAAAAGTAATAGAAAAAATTAAAGGCAGAGCTACTCTGTTGAGTATCGTGAAAGATGGTTGTGTATGAGCGAGGTTATGAAGTGGAGTCATTCTGGCAGCACAAAGCAGGATTATTTGTCCTCCTTCTTGGTGGCCTCTATGTAAAACCACTTTACCACGTCTATCTAAAACCATTGCAAGATCAAATCTTGTATAAATTCATTGAATGGTTTGTGTGCATTACAGATGTTTGCTCAGTTCCATTTGTAACACAGATAAAATTAGTAATATTTTCACATATTTACACAAACATTTAGGTTGTCTGGGAACAGTTGAGATCATCTAGACCAACTTCCCTGCTCAATCAGGATCAGATAGATCCAACAGTCCAGGACCTTGTCCAGCCAGGTTTTGAATATATATCCGAGGCTGGTGACTCCACAACCTATCTGGACAGCCTGCTCCAGTGTTTGACTGTCTTCAAAGTAAAAAATAATTTTATTGTGTTGAGATGGAATTTCTTGTATTTTCTCTTGTCCTGTCAGTGGGCACTACTGAGAAGAGTCTGGCTCCCTTACCTTCACTCCCTCACATCAGGTATTTACACACTTTGAGAAGATCTCTCCTGAGCTTTCTCTCCTCCAGACTGAAAAGTCCCACCTCTCCAGTTTGTTTAAATGCTTCCGGTCCTCGTCCTCCTCCACCAAGGGTAAGTCTCGTTCCAGCAATTTCCTCTGGCCTCAGGGGCCTGGGATCCCTAAATGCCAGTTTTAATGGTAAAGACTTTTTTTTAATTGGGAGGGAATTTTTTTCTTACCACTAGGTTGACCAAGGCAGAGGTATGCATGGGATCTTCCTTCTGTCATCACCAGGAATCACTTATATGGTTCAGGAACTAGGTTCAGTTTGCTGTAGTTTAACAGGGCCTTACTATAGGCTTAGTTCATCAAAGAATAGAAAGAGGAAGACTCCTACTGGACCTGCCACTGTCTAGCATGGACTACACTGAAAACAGTTTATTCACCTGTTCAGATTTCATGTAAAGGGCTTATAATGGCATCCAGAATATCCTGGGGACCAGATCTGAAGCTGATAATAGCTACACGTGCAAACAATTACAGAAGGAACAATGATCGATGCAGCATGAATTATTAGTGGACATCTTCCAAATGAAGCAAGTTAATAAAAATATGGTCTAATTAAGCCATGCTCCCTGTGTCTTATCTCTGCCTGCATGCCAAACACAATAGCTCTCATTAGTCATTCAGGTAACCTGCCTGGAAAGCACAAAAGAGAAGTGAGTAGTTTCTTGCCTCAACTGGAAGTGATTAGGTAGGAAAATGGATTAGAGGAAACTACTGTGAATACGGTTTTTTGTAATTTTTGTGGAAAAAATGTACTCTTAACATACTTTGTATTAAAGTTTTTTGGATATAGAACTGCTGAAGATATGTGAGACATAGTACTTGGTGTCCCAGAATATCTGAGGCTACAATTCCTCCTACAGTATGTGTTCCAGCCTGTTAAAAACTATAATCACCATGTCAAGAAATAGCTCCAGTAACTTTGCTAACATAAGCTTTTTTTTGAGTCGTGGACTGGGAGTGCTCACTGAAGCAGTAGTCTCCTGAAGATGGCACAAGAAGCCTGTGGAGCTCTTTCTACCACCACTGTTGTCTGAAGGCAAAAAAAAAATTCAGACAGTGGATACTGCTTTCATATAGATGGAAATACTGAAATAAATATATACCGTTGGTAGGTAGAGCCTTGTCTCCCATGTAATTACTGTGAATTTTATGTATTACCTAAGAGTAAAAATAATTTAATTAATATATGGCTGTGGGATAAGTTTTCAGGTTTGGGATAATAATAATGTAATTTATCATTGGTTTTATAATATTTCTGCTAGGAAAAAAAAATGTGCTTAATTTTTCAGAACTTTTCTTTCTCAGCCATTCAGAAAAATAAAATCTGTCCTTTCACCTTTTCTCTTGCATTTCTTCTTTTTACTTGTTGTCTTTATGGCAAAATTTTTAAAATGGACTGCAAGCATAGGTTTGCCAAGCTGGAAGAGAGAAGCTAGAAAAATGGGTGTTTCTCCACTGACACAGTGGATGATCTTCTCTCTCCTGTCTCAAAACATCACACTCCAGGTGGTGCTTAATAGAGAAACATTGAAGGAGTTGGTTTTTTTTTTTTGCTATACTTTTTCCAAAGCACTTAAGTTTTTAACTGATGATCCTTTAATTCTGTTTGTTCTACTGCATCCATTGTGGAAATACTGTCAAAATGAGAGACGAGTGATACTTTTTCTGTTCAGAAGGTATATGCTCTGTGAATAAAGTGGCTGACTGAAGAATTTTTTCTTGTCCTTTTCAATATCAAAAAGATGTGGAGAATATGGGAATGTGGAGAATATTAAAATATTTTCTATATTTTAATGTGAAGCTCTACGTACGTCTCTTTTAATTAATCAGACAGATATTTGTCTTGCCCTGACACAAGATGAGGAATGTTACAGAAACACTTCAGCACTCAGTATCAATGGATTGGCCACATAATTAAAGAAATAATTTGGCTATGGAATGTGGAGATTATTTTACAAAGAATCCTTGGGAGCTGCTGTCAAAAAAACTTTTCAGCATAAGATTTACTTAGAAAAGAAATATTGAGAGCTAGTGAGTCTAGGAATATCTTGGAGGGAGTTGAAATCTAGGTGAAGAAAAACCACTTCATGGATGGAAAGCAAGATAGCCTATTAGTTTGTTATGTGACTGACAAAAACTTTCCATTGGTGACATGATTAAATAAATATCCTTATTTATAGTTCCAGGGCTCCTCATGAAATAGTGAAATACTTTTCTTTTTTCAAAACAGATTTGAGTTTGTCTGATGGATCCAGGAAGTTTAACTGTTTTGCTATGACTTCTGCAATTTCCCGCAGAGCCGTAAGAAAATATCTGTACAGCCTCCATGACAACAAATTTATATTTGTTGCATATTTATATTTGCTGAGAATGTTAACTTCTGAGGATCTTTAGGATGTGTAGGAAACTAACCCACATTCATCCTAAGGGTTTGCAGACCTGGGTGAGTTTGTCATGTCCTTGTGACAGACTTTCTGTATTGTATTATTGAGTGGCAGGCTTGGAGGCTCCACTGTTCCATCTTTTATCCAATAATTAAAAAAACCACTTAATAGAGGTCTCTCTAGACCCAGTTTGAGTTTGTTTAAGTTGAACATAGTCAAGTGGCTTTTGCACAAATGTATTAGTACCCCACTGATGCATATAAAAGGATTGAGAATTATACTTTCAGTTGATTTCTTCCTTGACAAGCATTTTTAAATTACCACTTGGCCTGTTTTTAATCAGCTTTGAATTTCTGTCAGGCTGAGATGCATTCTGTGTTTAATGAAGCAAATTGTTGATTAAAGCTTTTGCTATCATTAAAATTATTTGGCCCTTATTTTCAATTCTTTCTACCTCTGTTATTAGGGAGTTATGCTGATTTGGAATGATGAGACAGACAGTGATATTGGCTGCAGTCTTACTCTTTATTGCACTGTTTACACATCCTTTATTACACTAATACAATACACCCTTTATTACACTAGTGCAATTGTTTCTTTTATGGCATGACCAAAAGTGATCCATATATTCTCTTGATTGTCTTAACTGTCAAACCTTTAAAACACACACACACAAAAAAAAAAAGATGTTTTGTTGCAATCCATGTCCACAAAATTGTCTTTCATCTTTTGTCATTCTTATGCAAAAATAAAGTTGTTGCAGTTTGATTCACTCTATCTAGATTAAGTGCGGGCTAACTGCTTATTTATGAGTGCCATCTCATTCTTGCTTTTGGTAAAGGTTATTTCCACCTATTCTACCATTTTGCCTTCACCCATCAGCTAGATTGGGACCTTAAGTGTAATTGGATGTCACCCTAAATTTAACTGGAAGTGAATGTCTGGTGCCCAGTCCAGTTCCTACTGCAGGAAATCGTGAAGCACCATCTGTTTTCTAAATTTATCAAAAAACTTCTTGACATTAAAAGATTAAAAATTTAAAAAACAACCCCACCCATACTCCAGTTACTCCTACTTTTGCTATTCTGCTTGCTATTGATGTTTACTAAATTTTTCTTTCAGTATTTTTAAATGTTCTCTGGGCATATGACCAAGTTACGCTCCTTCACTTTTTATTTCTTATTATTCCTTAGTTAAGCAGTTCTTTTTTTTTGCTGCAGTGATTATCTCCTGCTGTATGCATAGAGACAGCAGTACTACTGTCTTACACTTTCTTTGACTAGGATAGGGAGCTGTTATTTACTCCGCTTGTGAAAGTATCTCCATCCCTTTGCTCTGCTTTCTCTATGTTTATTCTAGTATGATCTCATATTTTCTGAGCACAGATGATAGGAATTGTACTCACCATTCCACATGAGCTTTTTGTTTGGTGACATTAATAGTTCTCCATCTCCACAGGACCATACCAACTGATACAATCTGGACTTGGGTTTTAGCATTACACTATGCTGCTGAACCAGTTATCCCATGATTACCTAATGCCACAGAATACCATTCTTTTTTCTCATTTCCAACTGATAAATTCCATTTCACAGCAGAAATTCTCAGTATTAAGGGCATGACCTTGCATTTTATTCTCTTAAATAGCATTTTTAGAACATGAAGCCTCAAAGACAGATAGTGTTTTCCTTATTTTGAATCTTTTCCTCTGTCATATGGAAACTATCACTCAGCTTTCCCTCATCACCAAATGTCATCAAAAGACTTCCGCTCCTTGTGCAAGGATCATTTAGTGGAATTTGTAAGTGGCTTCAAGCTCTACTCAGGAGCTCTGCTGATAAACTCTACCTATTCAGATTGTATATTTAAAGCTACCCATTTTTGTCTCCCCCTAAGTCACCCTCTTATCCTGTTGACAGGATTTTATTAATCCCTACCCTCTACAGCTTTAGTAATAAATTTTCTTGAATGATATCCCATCAGATGATTTCTAGTAATCCAGAGAGATTAGATTCTCATTCATCTGAAAATCTATATAGCTCTTCATGTGAACAATAAATAAAAGTAAGATTTGTTTAAACAAATGTCCAAATAATAACGAAGAATTGCATATTAATGCAACCCCCCCAAACAATTGTTTGTTTTATTTTAAGTCTTTGATGGGAAAAAAAAAAAGTTCTTCTGCCAGAATTCTTCATTTTTTAATTTGTTGAATACATTGGAGTGGAGCTGAAAGGAAAAAAAAAAAGAAAGAAAAAAAAGATCATTCCGTTTTATGGCTTATTTTGATATTTGGAAAACTGTTCTCATTCTGACTTGGATCAAAATCCAGGAATATTCACATTTGCTAGGAAATAGTATGGAGTTTTGGCGCTAGGAACATCCACCTGCCTGTCTGTCCTGAGGCCCCTGGAAGACCTGGAGCTTGTGGTCGTGGTACCCAGCAGGTGCTTTATTGAAGAACCATAGAGATGAGTTGGCAGGACACCAAGAAAAGTTTCAAAGCTCGTCTGGTGGCAGATTTCCAATGGGATTTCATCACAATTGGACTATTTTAGTGAAAAATTTGCATTCTGAGGAAGTAAAATATTCCAGAAAGAAAATATTTTCTCGGAATTTTCTAACCAGCTTTAATGTTAACTACTTTTGCTATGGGAGGAGGCAGATAATCTCTGTGTGGGACTCAGGTTGCAAAGTATTTACTGTGTTGGGATTTGCTCTGATATGTCCTGTTAGGGTCTTGAGGACCTTCCTGTTCCTGCCCAGCTTCCCTGGGGCATTGCCCCACCCTGCCCATGGCCCAGGAGCCCATTTCAGCCCCCTGAGGCTGTCACTCCCTGACCCAGCGACACTGCAGCAGGACTGGTCTCCAGCTCCCCACAGCCCTGCCCTGTGCAGCCATGGGGACCACAAGCCAACAGACCTCCACAACGTTCAGGTTAAATGGATGCTAACTTGCCTGATTAATGCTTTTAACCAGTCTGGTTTTCTGGCTGGGTCATAGACCTTTTTGTTACGGTGGGTACACTAAGATGTCAGGTCTGGCAGCAAGTCTTAGACGGTTGGTAAGGTCCATATTTAGCACAAGTCTCTTCATAGGCAAGGAGGAAACAGGTGTGGTAAAGGAAAGCGCCTTGTCAGGGGCACAAAAAGAAGCCTCTAGTTCCTAATAAAACACAAAATTTTCCCACAAATAGCAGTCTTACAAACACTTTTTAGTTCACAGCACACTCTGGATTAATATGGTTTGACATAAACGAATTAGCTTGCTTTGGAAGTCTGGTCATAAGGCAAAACTGAGAGCGTAAAGTACTTAAACGATAACTCCTTTAAGATTTTATATTTTGATAAAACTGAAAAAAATGGCCTGGGATTTAAGCATAGCAAAATGATTTTTTATTGTTAGCTGGTGTAAAGCCATAGTTGGCAATGAACTAGGAGTATTAACCCCATATAAATGTCTGGAATAAAGTCTACTTGGAAATTTGAAAAGAGCTATGAAATCTAATATTCAGTGTTTAGAAAAACTTCATGCTATGGTGCTTATCCAGCTAAAAACAGTAACATAGGTAGCTTTTAAAAAAAAATAATGATTTTTTTCTTCAGTTCACATCAGTTTCCTTAATGTGGGGCCAAATTTATGAGCTGGAACACCCGAGTGAGGAAGAAGACAGAAATTGCAGAGTGCTGGAAAACAAGCCGGGATGTAATGAGACAGACTGTGAGAATTTAAGCTGGTATTGCCTGCAGAAAAGATATAAACTGATGAATAACTAAGTAGGTTAAGTGTAACTTTCTTTTTTTTCTTATGTTTACAAATCTTTCTAAATGTGTTACCTATGTCTATTTGCCTTTAAATTAAGCTGGTGGTGACTCAAAGGTATATCTCTAACACAGAAGACAATCTGCTCCTGTTTTTGTGGTAGATCCTCTAGCTGGAGCTCCAGAATATTAATACCTGGCTTGAACCTCCAATATATTTCTCCACAATATCCCAAAAGTTGTGCTTTCAACTGTGCTGCAGGAATTAGTTTGAGAATCTAAGATACCAAGACGAAAAAGTGTAATTTTCTAGATGCTCCATAAATTTTTACAGCTATTTAGGAAACACACGCTAACTTCAATTACAGCCCAGAATGTAAAGTTTCTAAACTGAAAGTTGCAAACAAAACAGTATGCAGTGCTTTGTCTCAGTTTTGGACCAAATTCACATTTCAGAATATTGATGTTTCTTTATGCAAATAATTTCATATTGTAATTCATAGTTACAAAATTATTATTTTTTATCCTGCCTAATATACATGATATTTAGAGGTTATGCCCTGAGACACAAACCAGTCATTAAGTCAGAGGAGGTATGAAGAAATAAGTCCTATCAGAATTTGTTCTGTATTTGTCAATGCTGGAATTTCTTGGTCCTTTCTAAATCATCTGGTGCTAACCACAGCAAGACAAGGTACTGAGTAAAACAGACTAATGATCTGATCCAACCTGGCAGCTTTTGTGAAGTTGTCACAAACGGAGGTGGGTTTATCCTATAGATAACAATAGCAATTATACGCGTGTTAGTACAGCTTGACCTAATTTTCCTTTGATTTATGCAGCAGATGACAACTAAAATTAATCTGTGAGAACTATTGTTAAAACACAAGTATTGCAGAGTTCTAGAACAACATAACACTGTTTTTTCTGCTGTCTCCCAATATCTCCATAAACCCCTATACATGTGTAAATTTTCTTTTGTCTTTGTATCTCCCAAAGATAACTGTATTGGGATTCTGTATATTGTCACAGAATATATAATGAATATTTATTGTCCTGCCTGCCTTTCTAATATATTTGTAAAGGGTATACTCAAATAACTACTGTACTGAGAGTTACACTGCATCTTAGAAATTGTTACCTCAAAAGGACTAAAGTATGTTATTCTTTTTTCAGCTATTCTTTCTCTCATACTTATTGTTTTGTTTTGTTTTCTTTTTTTTTTTTTAACTCTAGAAAATACCACATTCACCTCCATTTGGTTTTCTTAGCTGAGAAAAAAGTGAATGAAGACTTCAGGGGTTGGCTTATCAATATTACTTCCTAGTGGGACTGTGAGGTCTGAAATTGTATTTCTTGGACCAGCCTTACTGTGCTTTTATTCAGTATTTTTGATCAGTTGCTGTGCCCTGCAGAGATGTTATGTTACTCCAGTGACTTGCTGTGTTTGCACTCCTGAAAATAAGGAAGTCAATAATATTAAATAAACTTCTAGTCTTCACCTCCTGTAGATTTCGAGTGCTTCCTGTCTGCATGAAATATGTTTTTCTTAAAATGTAAGCTCTCCTGGCTATAAACTGTGATGCTTTATGACTTGAAAGTCCTGGATACATTTATTTGTCTCCAACGAAAAATAGCTTGGCAATGTGTTAGGTGGCTAACCCTGCAGTGTATGGGGAGAGGCAGGCACTGCCAACTGGGATGCACCAATCCAGAATGCTGGGGACAGAGCTGCCCAAGCTGGCTGGTGGGGACTGCGGAAGGGGCAACTTGCATTTTGCTCCTCTGTTGACTTCCGTACACAGCTGGGATCGAATGGAGAGATTTACATTATCCTGTGGTCCTTAGCCTGGTCACTAGAGTTCCTCTGAAAAATAAGAAGGGCTAGGGCACGTCTTTGTTTCAGAAAAGCCGCTGGTGAAAATAATCATAAACTTACTAGGTTGGAAGGGACCTCAAGGATCATCTGGTCCAACCTTTCTTGCCAAAAGCACAGTCTAGACAAGATGGTCCATCACCCTGTCCAGCTGAATCTTAAAAGTGTCCAGTGATGGGGAATCCACCACTTCCCTGGGGAGACTATTCCAATGGCTATTTGTTGTGAATAATTGTGAAAAATATTTGAGTGGGATGAGTTTACCAGTTTGTAGAGGTGGGAGTCCTGGGTTCAATGCCTTCTTTTGCTTGAGAAGTTGTATTTCACAGTTAACTGAAGTTTCTTTAATCAACAGTTGTTCTCAGTTGACCTCTTTTTGAACTTCTTTGATTTTGCAAAAAACAATAAAAGATTCATTGCCTCAGAGACACAGATAAAGGAGGAATGCCTTGATCACAGAGCAGTACCCAGCAAACCCAGGGAGAGGTAAGCACAGTAGAACTGCCAAGTCAAATAATAAAAATCAGAACATTAAGGCTCTATCTACATTAGCATTTTGGTTTGGGGCAGGAATGCAATACTGAGACAAATCCCTTGATTTTCCCTAACTGCAGTTTGGTTCACAGTGAGGTTTTGGTACACACAAATGAGACTCCTTTCAGAGATAATGACATTAGAAACTCTGCTTCAGGTGCTCACCAAATGCACTCTATCCTCTAATGGGAAAATAATGGTCCAAGGCAATGACTGCTTCTTCCAGCAGATTCAAATCACATGTGGTGGGGTGCCAGGTCCAGGGAACTGACTAGCTTGAATTAAAACCCCAAATTACATTTATTATAGATGTAGAGTTCTCAGCAATTGCTTTGATCTACTTTTGCTCCTCTTGTGCTAAAGTTGGTTCAGCAGAGAAGTAAATTCAGATTATATTGGACCATGACTTTAAAAAGTTAGCTTTTTTAAATAGATAGGAAGAAAGAATTCAGACAGCAAAATGGATGCTGCCTAGACACCCCTAATATTAGACTCATTTTAAAGCAATATTGCAGAAAACATTTGTTGAAATAGAAGTTATTGAACTGAGAGGCAAGGGAAAACAAGAAAAGTTTTAAGTATCATTAGCTTATTTTAATGTAATTTTCTTTAGTTTAGTTGGTTATTGAACTAACAGCCCTGAATACAAAATAACTCATAGCTCTTTCATTGAAGATATATAGGCTACATGTACACTCTTATGTTCCAGCTATTGAAAGTATTGTTAATAGAATTTCTGAATGCCTTCTGATCATTCCGTTTGATATGTACAGCATCATTTGGGGAAACTACAGTAATGTATTTTTAAAATGCCTGAATGGCCACTTGTAAATTGTTTCTGTTGTTAAATGTAGTTCTGTATTCAAATGCAAATGAATTATTTAATAGGATATATTTCAGTAAAATCACTATTTTACTTTTACAATTACTGTTTTACCTTTATAGATATTCTCTTAAGAAAAAAATATCTGGCAATTTAAAATAACACAGAAAAGCAGATCCTGAACTAAGGCTTATAAATTTTGAAATGGAACTGTTTTTCAGTTGCATTAAAAGTAAAGTCCATCTGCTGATAAAAGCAGTAGCATTAGAAGTATTGTACTGTATTTTAGAGTTCTTTAAATCAGATAGTGTAATCTAAAATTGCATCTCTTTAATCATCTGTTTTATCTCCTACTTCTGGCATGGTTTCAGCAGTTGATAAGATAAGAAATACATAAAGTAGAAATTAGATGCTTAGAAATTCATGACTTCTTGGAAATTTGGATTTTTAGCATTCATACAATCCAAATATCTGACAGTCTCAGAGACTAGTTCATATATTGAGTTGATAAAGGCTTTGGAAATGAGGGTGTGTTCAGCAATATAAGGTGGCAATATTTCCGGAACGACTAGAGCCTTGACAGAGGCTTGTAGAGGTTTGGGTTTACTATATTTTCAGTCACTAACAAGAAGTTTGGTCCAATAAGGAGAACTGCAGCTCCCTATTTGAAAGCAATGCTTGACTCAGAAACGCCTTGCTCTTACAGAGGCATCCGAAATCTAAAGTAAGAGGCATGGGAGAAAGTGACATTCAAAGAGGAGATCAGAAATCCAACTACTGAGCAGGGTATCACCTAAATTTTGCTGATAGAAAATGCTGGGAACACCCTGACATTTTGCCACAAGGGTAAATCTAAGTACTTGGCTCAGGGCAGCAGGTTGGCATCTCTGTGTAAGCACAAGGTGCATAAAATTATATTTTCTAACATCTATGTATCTTGATCTTTTATCTCCACCTGGTAGAGTGGGCAGACATCTTTTATGTGAGGCTAATAGAGCAGCTGATCAGGCAGCATTAAATCTGCCTGTGGTAACGTCCTACAGGTTTGAAGGTCAGTGCACGGAAAGGCACATGCACTCCTTTTGGCTACGTTAAGGAGCTTAGTGTGCTGTTTACAGCAGATTGCAAGATGATTGCACAGGCTGAAGCATTTCAGTCACAATGTATGTGGAAGAATCATAAGCTAAAATTTGTCAAGAAAATGTGCATATCTACATTTACAAGCAGGCTACCACAATTAGAAAATGTAAGATAACTTGTAATCAACACTGACATTTGGTATTCAGCTACGGGAAAGTGCAAATTGCCAAACTCTGGACCAATTACTTCTGGTAAGGAACAACAAATACAGTCATAGCTCTTTGAGGAATGTAAATTAAATCTTAGGAGAGGAACTGCTATTAGCTAACCATGTCACTAAGTAGGAAATGTAATGAATACTTAAATGTTATTGTAGAAATTTTTCAAGTGTGGTCAAATCAGGTCACAGCTGCTAGTAAGTCTCACAGCATGCAGAAATGAACCAACAAATACTTAGGATCAGAGAATAATATGTCAAGCAGTTAAGATACACATCGTATCACCCAATTTCCATCTAATCTTTCATGAGCTTGAAGACTGAGATGAACAGGAAAGTTTTCCTTCTGCCCCAGCAACTCAACAGTAAAACAACAAAATTTCTTGCCCTGTGAGGGAGGCAGTGTGGCCAAGAAACCCTAGATGGAGAATGGTGAGCACAAGATATGTTAGTTAAAGCCATCTTGATATGTTCGATCTAATTTCAGAAAATCTGAAACATTTAATGAAGAAAATCATACATAGTGTTTTTAATAAAATTTTTCTCTTGTTACCAGCCTTAGTAACAAATGACATTTTGCATCATGGTAACCTTTGAAGGCCACATCTTCCCATAGCAAGGTCCTTTCATTCAGTGAAGCCACTTCTGTTCTGAAGATCTTATACTGTAAGTATACAAGCACAGCTGACAAATTGATAAAGCGAAAGGTGGGGTAGGATAAGAAAAGAAGGGACACGGGAAAGTAATACAATACCAGTGAACATAAGCCTGTTATAAAAAAATACATTCATATCTTTTGTATCTCTGCTCAGACTAGGACATGATTGGTTAAGAAAGACATTTTCAGGAGGCAAGGATACCGTTCAGATTCCAAGATACTTGTCCAGTTTCAGAGTCAGAATTCAAGAGTCATCATACTGTGTTTTTTTCCTGTATGAATTTCCTTAATAAATCTATGGTTGACTTGGAAATAAAATCTTAGCGTGTTGTAAAAAGTGGCTAGTTAGACGATTTAGGTTAGCATTCTGTAGCATTTCTCTTAGAACACTTGGTTCAAATAAGTCACAGATAGACCTAGCAGAAGAATCTGGGGTATTGTTAGTTAGGAATTTGCATTACAAGTGGGCCATTGATGAATGACACTAGGTGTCTCTGTTAGAGGTAACATAATGGTTAGTATGCATCGTGCAAATCTACAAGTTCAATTTGGAAGCAAAGAGGCCTGGACAATTTTTCTGCATAATTAGCTAAAATTAAACTTGGCATATGAAACTTTAGTAGGTCATCCATTCTTAGAAGATTCAATGCACTTTAGATTGTAGGTAGATATTAGAATTTTATAATCCAAGCCATTTATTTATTTATATATATAAAATATACATACAAGGGAAATTTATACATATATATACATGTACTCAGATTAGTTATTTTTGAAAATTTCTCCAGTTGTTTATACTTTCTATTCTGTGATAAGTGCGGCTGTTTTGACTTCTTGAGCATACTACTTCTCATCTCAAACATTAATTACCCTGCCTTGTATGCACTGGTTTTCCAGCCTCCGAAGCCCTCCAGCCAACCATTAGAAAATAGTAAACACAAAATCTGCATTACAATTCGTGGTGCTTAAATGGTGACTAATGTGCTTATGAGTTAATTTAGATACAAAACTTCGCATTTATTGCCACTGCAGTGGCAGGATCCCTCTTGCACTGGCCATCAAAATTTGAAACTGGAGATTCCATCACAGCAGGGAATCCTGATCTCTTTGGACTTTTAGGCTACTGTCTTGCGGCAGCATCCATAGGTAAATCTCTACAAGGAACATAACCTGTATTGTCTTAGTGGGGTTCTTTGGTAAGGGTGACTGATCACACCCATGTCACCACCTCTCCCTTTATACATGTCATATTGTCATCTTGCTTTTGCTGAAGGCTAGGCAAGATTAGCTCTTTAAAAGGTTAGATCCTCTAAAGTTAACAGCTAATGTCCTCATCTTTTTTAACAACAAAAAATTTTGGAATGAAACTGTCTTTTCACTGCCTTATGTACATTTTTCTCCCATCTTATAGTTCTCTATCTTGAGCACTAGCTACAAAGGAGTACATAAAAAGCTGCAGCATATTATCTCTATTCCCTAATTCTGGGAATGGATCTTTTTGAATTTAGTTCCCAAAATGTTTCAGCTGGGAAAAGTCCAATAGAACTAGTTCAATAATTGATTTTTTTTTCCCACTTGTTTCGTTCAAAACCCTTCATCGAGTTTGATATCAGTGCATGGATATTTTTGGTCACATAGAATTGGGTTGTTTTTTTTCAGAAATAATTAATTAAAAAAAGTAATTTATCTGTAATTCCAGGGACTATGTGCAAGAGAATGAATTAGTGGCATTGCACAAGTGGCAGCCATGCTGGTATTTCCTAACTTTTTTACTTCTGACTTTTTTGCCTTAATAATGTTCCTCTAATATAGATTTTGTATGTGTAATATATTTTATTATTTCTTCTTCCTTTCCCTAGTATTTATTCAGCTACAGTCTGCAAACTGGCTTTGTATGCTTTTGTGTCTTTAAATATTTGCTCATATAGGAAGACTCCTACATGTACATTTCTGGTGATGATTCTAATGAGGTACCCCAGCCTTCAGGGCACAGTTCTGTCAGCAGGTGCTCCATACAAAGCAATGTTCAAGCTTGCAGGTTATCTTCACAATAGTGTAATTTTCTGGAATGATTCAGCGTGCAGTGGGGGAAATACTGGCATAGGGCCCAGAGCACTTAAGCATCTCTTTTTCTTCTGAACTAATATTTACAAGTTAAATACCACATGCTTCATAATCTAAGTAAAAAGTTAACATTAATAATACCAGTGGCATTGTGCTGCTACCATTTTCATGATGGCTAATTTTCCTCATCAAAAAAACCCCAAACCCCAAACCCACTCCTCAGACCCAAAAGATTGAGTTGTTACTAGACTTGTGATTACAAAAGCAAAGAAGCTTAATCTCAATTTTAAGATAGCTAAATTTACTTCCAGGCCTGTTTTTTCACTTTATTTTTAGTTACAAAACAAGAAATAAAACTGACATTATTCACCCTTTTGAGTTATGCAATGACTATGCACAGTGGTCATCTATTAAACAAAGAACTCTTTTTGCACTTATGGCAACATGTATACTATAGAAAAGCACCATGCATTTCATATACATCATATAATTTTTTTACTTATGATGAGAAATTATTAGAATACTGAAAAAATGAAACACATTATTAATTCATTTGGTATTAGAAATCCTTTATAATCCTATTTAGAAATCCTTTTGTTTACAAAATAAAGTATGAATTGAAAAGCTCTTATAATTAAAGGTTTTAAATTTTAAACAGATGTTAAAGAGAACGTTTTATATCCTGTTTCCAAACTTCCCTTTTACAAGTTCATATTTATACTAGAAGAGATTGTAAAATTTATTTAAAAAAAAAAATTAAAGAAAAGTCTTCTAGTTAAAAAGTCAGTATGCCAAATAAAATTTTATTCAAAATGAAGCCTTTCTTTAATCAATATTTTGAAAACTTTTGTAAGTTTTCTCAAAAGAACAGGTATAGTCTTCTTACGATTACAGCAGGGATCACAAATTGTTGTCATCTCTGCATCTGGTCCTTAGAATAATTGCAGCCCTGAGTCCAAAAGTGAGTTCTGAAAATGGTCTTTGCTGGAAAGCATTTTAAAATGATCTTCCAGCAGTTAAGGATATCAATCATCAATCTACTTTTTGACAGTACCTTGAGTCAGTGTTCATCCTGGTAAAATCAATATTAAGTTATACAGTTAGTACACACTTTGACAGATTTCCATTTCATACCGACTGCCAGGAATTACTGCCAGGGAGCTGGCGGGGAGCCGGGAGGCAGGAGCTGGAGGCAGCGGTGGGGAGGCAGGCAGGGCAGGTGGTAGAAAGTGGTTGTACCTACATGACGCAGCCTATCTCACTTTTAGTTTTAACATCAGCCATGTTATAGTCAGCTGAGTGAGAAGCTGAATTCAGGTTAAACATACTTCCCATGTACTTCAAAATCTTTCTGTATTAAAAGATCCGACATGACTTAATGTTTTACAGACCAGCATACCATGAATAAAAAACAGCAGATGATCAACTGAATTAAAAATTTGGACCAACTGGATTAAATTTTTGAAACTAGTTGATAAACATCTCCAATAAAAAAGTAAAAGTCAATTGATTACAGTAATTTACTATAATTAATATTATCAGAAAATAAAGTTTCAAACAAATCTGAATAGGATATTCTGAATAGGTTAAATGTAAACTCTTTATTATAAGTCTTCAGTTAGTGGACAAGATCTTTCACTGATTAATTTTAAAAGGTTCATTTAAAGTCAGTAGAGGTATTCTTGGTGAGACCAGCTGAGAACCTGATCCACTGTCTTTTTTCTATTGTATGTACTCAGGACAGTGATCCAGATTAGGATATCTAGTCAATATAGTGCTAGATATAATTGCTATTTACGGACAGTGTCTTATCATTGCAGGATATCTGTAGTGAAGATTCTGAGATTAATCATGTTTTTACAGATTTCTTTCATGAGATATTTTGAATATTTTTAAATATATGTGTTTTCAAAGACCATATGAACATCTACTATTTATGAAACACATTTTTAAAAACTTCTTTAAAAAGCTTTTTTTGAGTTCAAAATTTTTTCTGAAACCATATTTTGCATGAAGAGCAAATGGTGATTAAGATTTCTCTTTGAAGTTGAACACTTGTGGAGAGACAAATGAAACGTTTTATGCACTTTTCTCTATGCTTTCAGCTAGCCAAAAGTAAAGAATTTGCAGATGGTTTAGAAGAAGGCGGGAGGGAAGGAATCAGATATTTATCTCATTTAGAAATGAAATTGTGCCATAATGGTGAGATTTTCATGATGGATTTTCTTTTGAAATACAACAGAAATAAATATTGCTTGGTGCATGAGAAATCCTAGGTTTCAGGAAATTTGATGCGCGACAGCTTGAAATCAACAACCAAGATAAACAGCTGCTCCCTGTGAATGAACGAAATATTTATTGCAGTGCTTGTCGTGGGGGAGTTTTGGGTGCCATAACACAAGAACAGAACCATACGACTCAGAGGCACAAAGTATATTTTAGTTAGAAAGAAGATGGGATAATGACTTCTGTGCTCAAATCCCTATTCTAAGCACATTACACACTAGGGATAACACAGGCCCCGGGTCTACCTCTGCCTTTGGTGCAGCTCAGACCTGCACCATGGACCGGTAAAAGAGGACACTAATGCCAACTGAGTCCTGGCTGGCAGCCCAGGTCCCTGTGTGTTGCTGCACCTCAAGCCCAGACTGATACAGGATACCAGACACCCAGGTATGAGTGTCCCCTGAGGACAGCTGTTTTTAGTCTTTATTGCTGTTTAAAAACAGATTGTCAGAATAAGCTGCCAAAGGCCTTGCTACTTATGTAGCCCCAGGCTGATCTTCATGATTTTCCCCATAGCCAGAGATAATTACAATCCATTACGTGTGTTGCTGTCACCTCCTGCCCCAAACAACTGACAGAGATATGAAGCTGCTAATAGCTTGCCTGTGTTTCCTTATTTCCTTCCTGCACGTACCTAAATCACTAGAGCAGGACAATTAGCATGTGTCTCGTTTAGCAGTGCTCTTGATTGGGTATCCCCATGACATTTATCTGTGCATCTCTGTTCTCTGAGCACACGCCAGAACCACATTATCAGTTAGGGCTGGGCGGCTGTTCTTGAGGTCTCACCTACCCAAGTGATGCTTTTTGGGTGGGCTTTATCTTGGCACAAATGCCACTCAAGGAGAGAAGACTTATTAGCAAAATCAATTGTAGGTGCTGCTTTGGATGATGAAGCTTTGTTGACCATATTATCAACTGACAGCTTTGCTCTGAAGCTGTCTGAGCTTCAGTGACTGCCGTTGTACTGTAGGGATGGTTATGCAGTGATATTTCCAAGTTAAACACGTCTCTTACCAGCACATGTTATTTCCCGAAGACAGAATTTGAAATCAGTTCTACCCATAATTAAAAATGTTATTTAAAGAAAAGACAACCCCTTGTCCCTTATAAAAAGCATGGCAGGTGGTCTAAGGCTGCTTAGCAGTTTTCCTGGTACTATTTTCGCATTTTCTTTGAAATCACTTCAGACAAATAGCATCATATGTAGATACTTCATGAATTTTTGTTTTGGATTATGTATTATTAGACGAGGATAAATGGCTTTCTAAATTCAGTCATAAGAAGTATTCTGATTTGTAGCACAGGTAGTCCTTGCACTTACTAGGTTTTCTGAGGATTTCTGTGAAAATAGTTTCAACTACAACCAGCCTGAGACTTTCTAACAAAACAAGAAGATTGATTTTAGTGATCTGAAAACAGAGGGGTAATTATATTCTCATTTTCATGTTCATGATGTGCACAATTCTCCTATTAAACTTTAATGGGTGTTGCAAGTGAAAAAACATATGCAACAAGATAGGGAAAACACCACAAAGCTGTTAGCTTTGAAACTCATTGTCAGATAGCAAATATTATTGCTATAAATCTTAACTTTCACAGCCAGTGAGAGCTGCAGGCTAGACTAGAGAGTCAGGCACGGAACTGTAGCTGTGCATTAAAAGTAACACACTGTACATTGTTAAAATATGTATTGTGATTAAGTTAATATTGAACAGTGAATTTTATAACCTTTTCTGATTTTCTTTTCCCCAGGCAAAAATCAACACTTTTGTAACTGCAGTATCCTTCACAATTCATTTTCTGTAGTGTCAAAAGAGGTGTATTAAACACTCTGGGAGAAAACACACTCTCTGATATGGTGGCAGCAGGGTGCATATGGTTTCATAACAACATGAAAAGCTCATCTTTCTTCCTCTCTCTTTCCAGGAGCTGTGGTGGGAAGGGTGACACAGAATTGAGAGTGCACTACCTGCAGTCGGTTCTCAGAGAGCTGTGAAAAAAGGCAGCATGGAGAAGTGCAGGGTGTATACTAAGTAACATCTGTTCCTAAATGGATGCAGTAAGATCCAACCTGCTTAGCATAAACAGAAACATGTCAAGTTAAATAGGTTAGCAGCAGGACTCAAGGTAGAGCATGTGGAAGTCATGAAAATAAATGAGTGGAGCACTAACATTTGTGACACCAGTCAGCTGCTTAACCAGGCTGGTGCACTCCCAGTGACATGTCCATTTATTAAAAACATAGGGAAAAGTTGGGACTCCAGCCATTTGACATAATGCAGAAAAGAAGCACTAGAAATTGTGTTTTACAATATGTCTTCATAAGAAGTCTGGGAAGCAGGTATAGTGTTTTCTCTTGGCTTTTGACCCAATCAAAAATTTTGGGGTGGAGCTGGACAGTTAAAAAACATGAAAATAAAAGAACAACAAAGTTTTCAACCAAACAGAGAGTTGGAATGGAATTTGAAGGGGTAACCAGAGAGAAACCCTTGTCTGTGCTTTCACAGGACATTTTTTCAAGAACTAGATAGTTTGTTTTTCTGATGTCTGGACTTTCTTAAGACTGTAAGGATTTATTTTTTCTGCTTTTCCCCAGCCTCTTCTGCCACCTTTGTTCAAGTCCAGCAAATACTGTGTACTTTTTGATTAAAAAAAAATATAAAAAATAGATATAAATATGCACAGATGTTCATTCCTTTCTCAGAGGAAAAGCTGCCCCATTTTAAAAAAGCCCCAAATCTGAAAGCTATCTAATGAAGCCTCAGTGAGGGAGGGAACTGAAAAGGAACAGTCAAAGTAAAAATAGATGTTTCAAGCTAAAAATTAAAGAAAGCACATGACACAAGTGAAAAGAAATACTTGGAGGGTGATTGAAATAATATGTAACAGAAAAGATACATTTACAGGTAATTTGATGAATTAGTTGAGATGACATTTGCGACTGTGATCATTTTAGCCCACAGCTTTACACCAGCGTGTCCTCACCTGTATGACTGCTCCATACTAAATGCTCCCTGAAGGAAATATCTCAAGCACATCTCCTGCTTCAGCCTTTAAATGCAAGTTTTCCTTTTCCCAAATCAAGCTTCTCTAGAAGAAAAAAATATACTATTTTTTTGTGTCTTCCTGGAAACACTACAGAGACTCTTACATGTTGGACAATTAAATAACTTTTTTTTTTTCCACTAGTAGGAAAACAGAGAGCAAAAGCACAAAAAAGAAAATTCTCCACTTCCTCTAAGAAAAAGCAAGTCTGTCTCTATTAGAAATTGAGATTTTGGGGAGGTACTTTTATACTTTCCTGCAGGGGGAAGTAGCTTTATACTGCTTTTCCACCAAGTACATTAAACATAAGTCTAGCAGCTTCATCTTGCTTTTCAGTCATTCTTCACTCGCCACACACTGAGCAAAATTTGACTCACTCTACGCTGGTAGTGCTTTTAGTGAGTTACCGTGAAAAACAGCATGGCATTTTAACCTAACAGCATGAACGCAGATACATTCATGCATCTCCACTGGAAACAATATAAAATGGGATGCAGATAATATTATCAATGCTATATGCATGGTACTGCCAGCATCCTGTGTCATTAACCGAGTGCTTGTAAACATTACAAAATACAGACACTAACCCACAGATTTTTCTTTTTTTAAAGTTTGATTTTGTGAAGCTCCTGTGGCTGGCAGCAAACTCTACAACATCCAAAGTGCCAGATGCCAGCTTGTTTTGTTTTGCTCTTTGGTTTACAGTTGGATATTGCTAAGTGGGTGCAGACTATCAGGTTTATTCCTTTGTTGCCTTATTTACTTGCTTTATTTGTTTTCATGCACAGGTAATAAACAGCTCTCTGGTGAGCTGTCAGTAAATCTCTGGACTGCAGTGTATAATGTGGCAGTTCTTACTCTGAATTAATTAAAAGGCAAAATCAGATCAAAGAGCTCTCACAGCGGCTGTGGAGGAAGTGGAATCAGTTTGCTCTTAGGAGACTACCCATGAGAATAGGTCTGTTATTAAGGGGCTGTGGGGTTTTTTGTGTGTGTGTGATAGTGGGGTGGAAAGCAAGAAGGGAAATCTGTGTTAGGGAAACGCAAACTAGCTGAAGCACGCTTTTCAAAGTTCTTTGATAAAACAAGCTCCATGCTTCGTGGTGGGGAGGGAAATTGGAAGAAGTATCCTCAAACATTTCAGTTAACTTAAAGTGTTTGATCTCATTTTGGAATTATGTGATATGCTTTTACATTTTTTTAAGATCCGTTTTGAAATGAAAGTCATTTTGAAATAACCACCTTTTTTCTGAAAAAATAGAGTAATTCCTTTGGCAAAAGCCAGAAGTTAGCTCTCCTTTTTTTTTAAGGGGAAAACTAGGGGAGAAAGAAAAAGAAGAAAAACAAAATCATGGAAGTAGAATATCTTCAAATAAATCCAGAAGTGTCACAGTAAAAATTAACCAATATTTGTAAAGTTCTTCTAAGAGGTAGCACATTGTCTTGTTAATGTAAAATTCCATCTGTCTGGAAAGAATGGATTATAAACCATATTACTCTGCCACTGCTAATGGTATACATGGTTTTAAACTTTGTTTTGAAAAAAGAATAAGAAGTGGTTCACAGTTGATGACAGATCCTCTCAAATATGGAGGATTAAAGTTTGAACTCTGCTGGCAAGCTTTTTTCAAAACAAGTAAAGTAGACTTCATCTTGCATTACTTTCAAATTCTACAGTGTAGATAGCTACATCTGAATTAGACACATTCACCTCTCTTTATAGGAAGTGCAGAGAGATAAGTACATTTCATCTCACCATGAGATAAAAACGTGAAATGATTAGGTGAACTGTTACAAAAAATGGCTTCTTCCTCTCCAGCTCCTTACAGAATTAATGGTCAGGTGTAGATATTTATATTATAGACATAAGTAATTCAGTTTAATAAATCCTTCTGTGGTGTTTCTGGTGTTTCTCAAAGCCATCGCAGTCTTCTGTGTCCTGGGCTGCTTCAGGAGTAACCACAGTCCCTCGCTGCTCTGGTGGGAGGATACAGAGCCTGGCTGGCCAGCAGAGCTGGAGGCACAACCTTGTTTCGGCTGAACACGCCTTTCTAAAAATTACCCAGCTGACTCTGGTAGACCTAGAATAGAGTAAAATTTGTAGGATAGAGTAGAATCTCTTTAAATACTTTTTAAATCTGCTACTGATGATTACCAGATACCATGTTTAAGGAGATTCCAAGCTCCAACTGGTTTACAGGTGATTAGGCCTTGTGTTTTGCATATAATTTGCAAAAAGCACTGTCATTCTGATCCCAGCATGAGCCTCATATTAAGTTTGCTTAAGGAGTAAAAAAATATTAACACCTACAGTGTTCACACCAACCCCCTCCTATGTTCAAGTGCAGTGACAGCAGTACATCTTTCAAGTATAGTCATTGACCTGGCAAAAATACTGTGACATAGCTGACAAATTTTCTTTTCAGTGCAACAAGAGTTACTTTTTCATCAATAAATTCTTCAGTTCCAATAGAAAGAAAACTTTGGTTGATGTTGTTTATGAAGGTTTTGTAAATGTCTGTGGTCTGGGAGTGGAAAATGGTGGAAGCTGGTTTCATTGGTCTCTGGAATTCCTCTAGCTTCACCTCCAAAGGGTTTATACTACTATACTTGTTAGTTTTCTTTCCAAATCTTAAATAATTTCCACTCTGCATGGCACTACATTAAAGCATGACAAAAGAAAATCCCACAGGTTTAGACAATTGAAAGCATTCTTTGGAAGGTACAAGGATCCAAAAGTACTCATCCAAGAGTACTCAGGGAACTGGCAAGAGAGCTCACCAAGCCTCTCTCCATCATCTATCAACAGTCCTGCTCAGCAGGGGAGGTACCAGATGATTGGAGGGTGGCCAGCGTGACACCCATCTAAAAGAAGGGCCGGAAGGAGGATCCGGGCAACTACAGGCCCGTCAGCCTGACCTCAGTACCAGGAAAGATCATGGAGAGGATCATCTTGAG
>KZ505690.1:1040854-1067521 GCA_002844005.1 Limosa lapponica baueri
GAGGGTGGTCAGGCACTGGAACAGCCTGCCCAGGGAGGTGGTGGAGTCGCCATCCCTGGAGGTATTTAAGAAACGTGTAGATGTGGCACTTCAGGGCATGCTCTAATGCCCAAGATTATTGGTTTTTGTCTGTCTGTGGGTGGGTGTGGTGCGTGTGGTTTTTTGGGTTTTTTTTTGGTTGGACTCGATGATCTCAAAGGTCCCTTCCAACCATGAATATTCTGTGTTTCTGTCACATCTTCCATTTATAAAAAGTGGCCTGAAAGCCGGATTAAATGCAAGGACTTGCACCCAGGTCAGGGCAACACCCATTATCAATACAGGCTGGGGGATGAACGGATTGAGAGCAGCCCTGCCAAGAACTACTTGGAGGTACTGGTGGATGAAAAGCTGGACACGAGCTGACAATATGCACTTGCAGCCCAGAAGGCCAACCACATCCTGGGCTGCACCAAAAGAAGCGTGGCCAGCAGGTCAAGGGAAGTGATTCTGCCCGTCTACTTTCTCATGAGACCTCATCTGGAATACTGCATCCAGCTCTGGGGCCCTCAGCCCATCAAAGACATGGACCTGTTGGAATGGGTCCAGAGGACCACAAAAACGAACAGATGGCTGGAGCACCTCTTCTAGGAGGACAGGCTGAGAGAGTTGGGGTTGTTAAGCCTGTAGAAGAGAAGGCTCCACAGAGACCTTATTGCAGTCTTTCAGTATCAAAAGGGGGCTTATAAGAAAGATGAGGACAAACTTTTTAGTAGGGCCTGTTGCAATAGGACAAGGGGTAACAGTTTTAAACTAAAAGAGTGAAGATTCAGACTAGATAGAGGGAAGACATTTTTTACAATGAGGGTAGTGAGACACTGGCCAGAGAAGTGGTAGATGCCCCATCCCTGGAAACATTCAAGGTCAGGTTGGACGGGGCTCTGTGCAACTTGATCTAGTTGAAGATGTCCCTGCTCACTGCAGGTGCGTAGACTAGATGACCTTTAAAGGTCCCTTCCAACACAAACTATTCTGTGATACCTGGAAGAAATTAAGTGAAAGCAGCATTCCTTGGTGACACAGATCTGGTATTAAATGGAGAATTGCCAACTTAGTAAAAGTCCACAAAGTAGGTTACAAAAAAAAAAAAAAAGACCTTTTTTATAGAAGTGGAGTAGAATAGCAGGATATTGAAATGAAGAAATGGTGTCTTGGGTAAGATAACATTAGATGTCTGTACTCTGAGTACATGATCAAACAGGAAAAATGAGTATACCATTGAGCCATACCATTGAGTATACCAAAATGAGCCATACCATGGCATGGCCAGAAATGGAGAAAAAGATTAAGGGATAAACTGACTGAAATCTGCATAGAAATAGAGTTTTGCTTTAAAAAAAAAAAAAAAAAAAAAAGGAAGAGGGTTACACACGAGTGCACCATCTGCTTTTTTTCTTCTGTTTCAGCATTTGTTGAATAACCTCTATCCTCTCAGGCTTTTTGAGGTTTACAAAGCATTGAGAGAAACACCTGTTGAAAGTATCTGGCCAAAAATAAACCAGAATAAAATAGGCTTGATTTAATTGTAGTTATTTAATAAACAAATTAAAAGGAGGTGTGGGCTGAAACAAACCTTTCATGAATTATCAGGGGAAGCAAAAAACCATAATGGAAGTCTTTGCCACTGTATTTTTGAAGGAAAAATATAGCAGTACATGTTTGAAAAAATAGGTTTGAAAAAGTTGCAAGCAACAATTAAAAGCAGCTCTCTTACAGTACATTTGAATAAGAATGCATTAGCTCACAATGTAGAAAAGCACAATGGATAAAACTGATCACAAAGCAATAGAGTTTGTGAATTTAAGGTGAGGAACAAGTAAGAGCAGTGGAACAATAAAAATCTTCACACAAATGCAAATTTCAGCATAGAGATTTGCTAGAATAGACCCCAGGCATGGAAAAGAAGCTCAGAAAAAGCTTTAGTTTTGACAAATGTCTCTATTAAGTCAAAAGAACAAACTGTTTCAACACAGAGAAAAGACGGGAAATTATATGCCATTACTGCCACAAAATCTTGAGAATAAAAAGATTTGTAAGTAACCTGTCTCTGTCTCTAAGACCAAATTCTGCAGAAAATGTGTACCCATATAGAGATATAAAACAGAAAAACAGAAGACTGAAAGAAATAACACTTTGTAAGACACACAAAGTTAGGAAAGCTTTTCTAAACAAGACAGACAAACAAGTTGAGCAGGGATTCTCTTACTGGGCACCAAGTAAACTATAGATAACTCAAAAAAAAATTCAATGCCCACTTTGTTAAGTAAAAAAAGAATACCATAATTGAGTGTCATTGCTATCTTATGGCAGGCAATTATTTTGCATTGCTCCATGCAAAGTAAGCCTAAGCTGGAACACTGTGTCCAGTTTCAGATACCACATTAAGAAAGATGCCAACAAATTGGAACAAATTGAAAGAACAGCAGAAATACAAGGTTTTGAAAACATAACCCAGAAGGAAAGATTTAAAAGTAAATTGGATTTGCTTAGAGAAAGAATGAAAGGGTATGTAATAGATGTCTCCAGGAACATATTAAATTACTGTAAAACGAGACAAATGATTAATATTTCTCAGTTGTATAATCTGCTTAATTTGCAGCAGGGGAGATTAGTTTAGAAAATTGTACCCAATATCTGTTTATAAGGATAGTAAGCCAAAGGAGCAGCTATCGAGGGTATGAAACCTGATCAATGATTAGGTCTGTTCATGAAATGGTCAAACAGTTTTAAAAATAAATTAGATCAACGTTCCTCAGCAGTGTTGTAACCATACCGGGTTCTTCAACATGGATGAAACATTTGCTTTTTCCTCCTGCTCTCCTCTATATTACCACATCATTATGTTTGTTATTTAAATGTCAATTCTTTTTCTGATTTTTTTTATGGTTTATGGTATTGCGATAGGATTTAAGAGTCTCTTTTCCTTTCTCATCCAGTTGTGATTTATCTTGGATGGATGGTGTTGAGACAAATTTCAGTGTGCTGGTTCTGTATTTTTTTACTGAAATGTTTTAAAATCAAGCCTTTGGCAGCTGAATCAGTAACTTGATGAGCCCTCAGAATTAACCTGTGTTCATTCATACTTCCAAGTTCTGAAAGGTAAACTAACAAGTGTAGTTCAGTTTTAAATTATACTCTAGAATATTGTATTACTGTAAAAAGAGATTAATAATTAACATTTCTCAATTATGTAATCTGCCTAGTTTGCAGCAAGGGAGATTTAGTTTAGAAAATTGTACTCAATATCTATTTATAAGGATAGCAGGCCAGAAGAACATTTAGTGTAGGTATGAAACCTGACCAATGATCAGGTCTGTTAAAATATGTTAGAATATTTAATATCATCATTGTCATAATATAACCACAATTAAATTTAATATAATTTGTATGATCATAAAAATCAAATGTTAACTGGTAAATGAAAATAAATTATGTACAGTAGCAATTTTATATAAAATCGCCATGAATTTTGAAGTCATTAAACTATTTCACAAAGTAATTCATAAAATTAAGACATGTATCTCAAAATCAAATGTTTCATTTTCCAGTAGCAAAAACATATTTTGCATTTAGGGGTATCTTAGCATTTAGGGCAACAAATGAAGCTGTCATTTGCCTTTCTGGCAACAGTAACTCCTTGAAAAACTCTTTCTAGACTGCTGCTGAAAGTCTTAATCCAGCATCTCTGCTTTCACTTTAGTGGTCCCTGAAAAAAAAAACCATATACTGTTTGTCAGTCAGTTTTTGTTCTCCTGTGTCTTTCATTCTTCTTTATTGTAACACATTATCTACATCATTATCAGCAAGTAAACTCTCTCGCTGCTGCTCAGCTCAGCCTGTCCTACAGCAGCAGTTTCCTTTACTCTCTTCCCATCAGCTATTACATCCAACCCTGTGCTGTGAGTTTTGTCGATCTGCTTGTCCCAACTCTCCCTTCTTCAGGCAAGTAGGAAACATCATCCTTCACAGAATCACAGAATCTTCATGGTTGGAAGGGACCTTTGAGATCATCGAGTCCAACCAAAAAAAAAAAAACAAACCCAAAACCAACCAAGCATACACATAACAGCAAAACAAAAAAACCCAACACCCCATCACCACACCCAATAATCTCAGGCACTAGAGCCTGAAGTGCCACATCTACACGTTTCTTAAATACCTCCAGGGATGGCGACTCCACCACCTCCCTGGGCAGGCTGTTCCAGTGCCTGACCACCCTCTCAGTAAACTCATTCTTCCTAATATCTAGTCTAAACCTCCCCTGCCGCAACTTCATACCGTTTCCTCTGGTCCTGTCATTATTCACGTGGGAAAAGAGGCCAACACCCACCTCTCTACAACCTCCTTTCAGGTAGTTGTAGAGGGCAATGAGGTCCCCCCTCAGCCTCCTCTTCTCCAAACTAAACATACCCAGTTCCCTCAGCCTTTCCTCATATGACTTGTTCTCTAGACCCCTCACCAGCTTGGTGGCTCTCCTCTGGACACGCTCCAGCACTGCAATATCCTTCTTGTAGTGAGGGGCCCAGAACTGAACACAGTACTCAAGGTGAGACCTCACCAGTGCCGAGTACAGAGGCACGATGACGTCCCTACTCCTGCTGTCCACGCTATTCCTGATACAGACCAGGATGCTGTTGGCCTTCTTGGCCACCTGGGCACACTGCTGGCTCATGTTAAGCCGGCTGTCCACCAACACCCCTAGGTCCTTTTCTGCTGGGCAGCTCTCCAGCCACTCTTCCCCAAGCCTGTGGCATTGCTTGGGGTTGTTGTGACCGAAATGCAGGACCCGGCACTTGGCCTTATTAAACCTCATGCCATTGGCCTTGGCCCATTGATCCAACCTGTCCAGATCCCTCTGTAGAGCCTTCCAACCCTCAAGCAGATCAACACTTCCACCTAGTTTGGTGTCATCTACAAACTTACTGAGGGTGCACTCAATCCCCTCATCCAGATCATCAATAAAGATATTAAACAAGACTGGCCCAAAAACTGAGCCCTGAGGGACACCGCTGGTGACCGGCTGCCAACTGGATTTCACCCCATTAATCACAACTCTCTGGGCATGGCCAGCCAGCCAGTATTTTACCCAGTGAAGAGTACACTTGTTTATGCCATGATTCGCCAGCTTCTCCAGGAGAACGCTGTGGGGGACGGTGTCAAGGGTCTTACCAAAGTCCAGGTAGACGACATCCACAGCCTTCCCCGCATCGAGAAGGCGGGTCACATGGTCATAGAAAGAGATCAAGTTGGTTAAGCAGGACCTCCCTTTCATGAACCCATGCTGGCTGGCCCTGATGCCTTGGCTGCCCTGCACTTGCCTTGAGAGCTCACTCAAGATGATCCTCTCCATGATCTTTCCCGGTACCGAGATCAGGCTGACCTCTGTGTTTGTGTTCATCATGTGCATTGGCTAAAGAGGTGAAAGAGGAAGTCTGGGATAAACAACTATTGACACCTAAATTGTATCTGATTCTTTAACATTCCAAAGTTAGCCTTTGCCATTATGTGTCTTAGGCTTATCTGAGAAGGGCAGAGGTTAGCGTGGAGGATGGAGAAGCCGGGGATGAGCTGCTCTCTGGGAACTTGGCAGATGTCCTTGCACTGGTGGGAAGGAAGCCGTGGGAATAGCAAAACAATGTCCTTATATGGTATTCTCTGTCTGGTGTGAAATCTAGCAAGGCAGTACAAAAACAGATAGAAAGGTAGAAAACAGATAGGTAAGTTAGGTAAAAACAGGTAGTAGTGTTTTGTTAGCCTAGGCGGGTGAATATTCAGATGTAGCTAATTGTATTGCCCACAACGGTGTATGAACAGTCACTCACAACCTATATGTGTAGAGAGCACGGCGTGTGATCAAAAGACAGAAACTATATGTGTTGAAAAAGTAAAACAATAAACGTCTTCGGTTCCCCACTTAGCAGAGTCCATGCCTCTGTGTTGCAGTTAGAAGGAATCTCTGGATGACATGTTTTTCAACCACCTTATTCAAGCAGACTCACCTAGAACTTGTTGCTCAGAACCATGGCCAGAGAAGTTTTCATTATTACCAAGGAGGGAGAATCACCAACTTTCCCTCAGAAACCTATGCCAGTGCTCAGTAGCCTCCATGGCTTTTCTTTGTGTTCAGACAGAACCTCTTGGATCTCAGTTAGTGCCTATTGCCTCTTGTCTTGTCCCTGTAATGAGGAGCCCAGAGCTGGACCCAGAACTGCAGGTGTAGCCTCACCAATGCTGAAGAGATAAAACCTCAGCCTTCTAAGAATGCTCTTCCTAAAGCAGTCCAGGAGGTTGTTGGCCTTCTTTGCCACAAGGAAATGCTGCTGGCTCATGTTCAACTTGTTGTCCATTAGGACTCCCAGATACTTTTCCACAAAGCTGTTTTCCATCTGCTTGGCCCCCAATGCTGGTTACTTGAGTTATTTCTCTCCAGATGCAGGATTTCGCACTTCCCTTTATTGAACTTAATGAGATTCCTGTCTCCATTCTGTCAAGGTCCCACTGGGTGGCAGTACAGCCCTCTGGAGTATCAACCACTCCTTCCAGTTTGGTGTCATTTGCAAACTCGCTGAAGGTACACTCTGCCCCATCATGAAGATCATTAATGAAAATACTGAACATGACTGGATCCAGTACTGTCCCCTGTGGTACACTGCTACTTACTAGCCTCCAACCAGACTTTACACCACTGCAAAGCACCTTCTGGGCCTGGATATTGAGCTAGTTTTCAATCCTCTTTACCGTCTGCTCTTCCTGGCTATACTTCATCAACTTCTTTATGAGGATCCTATGGGATTTCCTCACTGAAATTTAGGCAGACAATATCCACTATTTTACCCTCATCTACAAGCTGGCCTTACTCTTCTGCTAGAGACAGACTCTGCCTGTATCTCCCCTGCAGTCGGGGTTTGTGAACTTCAGGTTGTTGAGTTTCTGGGAAGATCCCGTGTCTCTTTTTCTTTCATCCTCTCTGATGCTCTGCGGCCTGCTGGCTTCCTCCTGTGACTCCTCCAATTGATAACACAGCTTCTCAACAATGACATACCTCCTGCTGGAAAGAAGACCATCTCTACCAGCCCCAGTGAAAGGCCCCAGGCATTATCTGCAGTCTGGGACTTGGAGGGCTACACAGACCACCCAAAGCTCTGTCTGGATCAAAGCCTGCACTATGACTGGGACAGCTGCTCCAGCATCTGCTAGAAAATATGCACTGTGGCACATTACAACTATACATAAGAATGTTTATGCTGGTCTGAACTGAGATGAGGATCCGCTTTTTTTACCCTGCTGTGACAACTTCTGTACATACTGCTGCATCTATGAGCTACACTATAGACCTAGGTCTTTTATAAGTCTCTTCCTACCACCACCACATCTTGACCATCCATAATCAGGGGACAGCTTCAACAAAGGCTTCAGGCACCTTTAGGTCAAGGGGAGCTGACTGAGCTCTTAGAAAGCTGATAGAGTTTACCTTGTGTTTACCTGACAGCAGCAGGTATCCTCAAGTTCCTCAGACTTGAAATCAAGGTGTTCCCCAGTGATCTTGGACCTTGTCCCCAGAAGATCCAGAAGCTCCCAAAGCAGAACTCAGAGTCTACTGCCTCTGTTAGCCATATCTTTTAGCTGCACTTGTCAATGAAGGGTATGTACAACGTGTATATAAGACTCCAAAGAAATGTTGAGTTTCTTATAGAAAAGGCTGTAGAGCAGATCACTAGTTCACACAATCTAAGCATTTAAGGGTTGTCTCTTTTAAATAACTATAGTCTGTTGCAACTCATGTGAAATGGTCTCTGGAGAGGGCAAGAGTGAATTCAGAAGTCCCAGTTCCAGAATATCCTTCTGCATTAGCAGAACATCTCAAGGAAGGCAACAGTGCAATTACCAAACCAGCTCTTATTTGTGAATATGTGTAGGACTTAAGTTCTTGGTCTGCCACACTGGTCCTTCATAAAACCATATATTCTGTCAGGGGTGAAGGGAGTGCATGGTGAAGACTGACTTCCATGGCTGAGAGTCTTTTTTTTTAATTTTTTTTTTTATGAGAAATCTTATGCTTATTTCCAATCTTTTTATTACACTTTTGGTCAAATAGCATATCCTTACTTTCACTGTAGTATGATGATGTTGCCATCAGCAAGTTTGGTGTTTGTGGCATTCATGCTGACTGCTTTCTTGCTTTGATATTATTGGTTCTAAAATAAAGAGTCTTTTCATACAAACAGCTACATTTTGTCAGCCCAAGGGTCCATCTGGTCCGATATCCTTGCTCTAGCAGTGGTAAGTAGCAGATGCTTGAATAAAGTGCATAAGTAAAAGGAAACTATCAAATATCCTTCCTTGAAATGCCCTACTGGCTTCTAGTAATAAGCAGTTTAGGGATTCCTGCTGACCTATTCCTAATTGTATTAGATGGTATATATATCCTTTCCGCCACTCTACAAATTCCAATGCAATAGTGTGAAATGGTGTGAAAATGGGATGATCATTCACTGAGGTGGTATATTTCACATAGTGTGAAATCATTTACGAATTGAGTGTAATCATGTATATTACTCTTTTCTCAATTGCTATATAATACAACAATACAAATGTATGTAATAAAACTTCAGAATTACAGTTATGTTTAATAAGGTCATAACCAGAAAATAGTAATAAATGGACAGGCAAAATAAATCAAAAGAGAATCAAAGATAAAAAAATGGCTTTTTTAGTTTTATCTGCATAAAAGTAATTTTTAAATGCTTTGTAATTGATGTGCACTTTAAGGTTTCAGCAAGAAATTACTGTAAAGCTAAGAAGTTATAGGATGCATGTAACTCTATTTGAGAATCATCAAGGAAACATTATTTGAGGTGCTGAGCACAGCCTGTGAAAGTAAATATTTTAAAATTTACGAAGCACCCTAATACTATAGAGATGGGAACCTGTAATTACGTCAGTTCATGATGTGCTGAGCACCTTCTGCCAACTGATGCAGATTTCCTGATTTTGATTGTAAACTACGAGGTCCTCTGGAAAAGTTAAAAAAAAAAGCCAAGTAAATGATAAAAAAGAACAACAAATGCAATTGGAAATGGAATGGAACTGAGAATTAAACAGACCAGATTCTGCAAGAGGCTGTGTATTTTTTAGCTGGTGCTGAGCATTCTTGACTCCCACTAAAGCCATTGAGTTCCTAATGAGCTTATACCCTAGTTTAAATACTTCACTATGGAAGTGTTCATCACTATATAATCTCATTCTTGTAATGACTGTCAATACAGCCATTATGCTAATGAGACAGCTACAAATGTAGGGAGATAAAAGGAAAAACGATAACTAAAAATCCAAAGAATTTTAAGTGCTTCTAGTTTTAGTTTAATTATGTTCTTTCAAAGAATTATGACTGGATTAGGAAGAAAGGAGGGTAAATATTGTAGATTAAAGGAAAAAAATGCTTTAGTACTTCTCATGTAGATTCAGGGGCCATTCGGTATTCTCATTTATGTCTTAATACTTAACTTAAGTAGGGCTTCATCCTGAAAGACTTCCCTGCAGGACATTTTTGGACTTCAGAGTACTTTGGCATTATTAGGGCTAAGTGAATCCTGAAGAGTTGAACTTGCAGAATAGCACAAGAAACAGAAAAACATAAAGTGAAATAGAGTTCAACCATTTGCTTGAAAGATAAAATTAAACACTGAAACAGATTAAAATAGTAAAGTATGATTCAACATAGCCAAAAGTGTAAAAAATTAAACGTGTACACCAGTTTCTATAGTTAAATACTTTAGAGGAGATCCTCATGAATCCTTTGGACACTAATAAAGCACAAAGACCAACCTTGAAACTAGCTTAAGAGAACAACTGGAGGGAGGTGGTTTATACCTCAAGTATTGCAGAAAAGATTATAGTGACTTGGGAGTGATCTTGCATTAGAGATGCTTTGTTATCAGGAATGTTGTTATCTAGCATGATTTGGAATAACAGATGCTGTTTCACTTCCTGAGATAGCCTGCAGCACTTAGAGGAAAGCGAGGTAGTGCAGAGGAAGTTTGAAGCCCACTTTGACCTCATTCTGAAAACCTATTCTAGAGGTCAAGTCTGAGTTTGGAAGGTCTCTTTCTATAAGACAAAACTTTTGCCCTAAAGAAAGACCACCGATGTACACCTCCAGAACCTGATTCTTGTTTGTTAAGATGCCTTCCAGCAACTTTGCAAGACTCAGAACTGTATGTTGAATTCTAACATGAATTTTTTTAGTGACAGCTTTCCAGGTGGTGATGACTAGTCCTGAGTCATATTCCCATGATGTTTTTCATTCCATGACTTCAACCATTTCCAGCATCCTATCCTGTCACATTCAGAAAAGTTGGAAAGCTTTTGAATACCTCTCAAGAGTAATTCTTTGTCATGATGACTGCACAGAACCATACAAATAAAATTATAGAAATAAATAGAACTTACCAACTGCATGAAAATTGATGAAATAAACATAGGTTGTAAAAAGGAGGACCTTAAAAAATGTGCCATTAAACCGGTCTAGGTCTAGTTAAATGGAAAGTTTGGGGCAGTTGCCACATTACAGGACTCCCTAGTGAAACAGTTTGGGTTTCTCTCTCTACTATCCTGCATGAGGCAGAGGTGGCACAAAGGACAGTGATAAACTTGGTGTCACCTACAGGAAAATGAAAAAAGCTTGAGGCAGAAAAGAAATACCTAAATATGAAACAAGAAAAATATCTGAAAAGGACATATACTTGACGTGCTTTTTTTTTTCCTTCTTTGTTTAACCAAGGTATGTACAGCAGACTACCAAAAAATGAAGTAGTTTTTTTTGTTATCAGTTACTTATCGATAATTTGCCCAAAACACTAGAAAAATTATGTTAAAGAGAGCACGACAAAATGAAGCTGCTTTGTTTTCACCTGAAACTAAGTACTAGAAGATGCAGTCTATGTTATCATTGGACATTTCATCAAGATCTGGTTGTTTTTCATAAACAGATCTAGGTTCATGATGATATGCAGAATATATGTCATTGGTATTACACAAGTTACAAAGGGGAAAACCCATAGATCTTGTGAGTCTCACCACCATGAGAATTAGTGTTGCTCATAAGAGAAAGGGGATTGCTTTCCTTGTTAGCAAGAAAATAATCTGATTCTCACATCTGTGTGATATAGTACAGGAAATAGTGAGCCTAAATTGCAGCAAGAAAGTGTTGTATATAAGGAAGAGGTGAGGAAAAAACCTAGAAATTTTGTCAGAACAAATACACTGAACTGTTGTCCTTAGGTGGACTGTAGAGTCTCCACCATTGGAGGTCTTCAAAAACTGGTTAGATAAGCATCATCAAAACATTATGCAGACATTTAGCATAACTGTAGCAGAAGCAGAATTCCTAGAGAATGATACAGACTCTTTAGAGCTTAGATTAACCTTGGAAATATTTTTAACTAGCTGTGATCTCAGGAGGGAAAAATATTTTAAAACATGCATTGTTAGTTTAATTATATGTTTCAAGTAACAGAATACAGTTTCTGTAATAGGACATTTAAAAATAATAGCTCAAACAAGAAAAAAACCACCACAACAGCTGTTGAAGCTTTGGAAAGTTCTAGCTTCTTATACCTACACTTTTTTTTCTTCCAGTAGACAGAAATGAGAACTAAACAAGCCCTAAGCAAGATTTGAACAAGTTTTAATCAAAATTTAATTTCCTACATATAGACTGGGAAAGACAGCAAGGACCAGTGGGGGACAAACATGTGAATTAGGATGTCTAACAGGGGAAAGAAATCAGATTTAATGACAGAATATTTCTGTGCAAGCAAGAGAAAGCCTAACAATGCTGGCAAACTAAAACAGCGAACAGAAACAAAATAAGATTGCTCTGATTTGGGCACCAAGCAGAGAGAAGTAAAAGTCTATCTTTTCATGCCAAAGAAATTAATTTAATCCAAGTCACAGAACAGTTTTTAACCTTTTTTGCAGAAACAAATTCTTCAGCTTGGAAATGCCAGTGCAGACTGAACAAATGTGTCTCCTGATGTTACACAGTCTTCAGCCCCCTCTAGTCCACCCCCACAACCCTTCATTTGGGAGAAGTTTGAGGCAACTCCTCCTACTGCCCTTTCTCTTCCAATCAGTGAGAAACAGATTCCCAGCTAGGTATTAAGCAGTTTTGAGATACTGAGTTCATTTTGTTTGTTTGTTGTTGTGGTTTGTTTTTTTTTTTTCTACAGTGAGAATACATTTGTTTTCAGTAAAGAAATTCCCTTCCCTAACCACCTCCAGTTTTCTTTAAGTGAGGCCATTTGTTTTCAGCAGTGCTGAATTTTCTTCCCTCTTGCAAACACGTTCAGTTTTTTGCAGCTAGAGTACAAACAGCAAATGCTCACCAGAATCACTCATGTCTACTTTTTTCTTCCTTCCCCCATACCCTCAGCCCAACTCCTTCAACAAGCCCAGCAGCAGCAACCATATGTTATACATTAAAGACAGTCAGAGAGGTTAATATTCATTTGTGTGCTGCCTACATTGACAGATATACAGAAACTGCAGATTCAGAAAAATGGTGTTTATTTTCCTTAGATTGAAATTTTCTGAACTTTTCAACAGGTAATAACGCTTTGGGAAGTTACATAGTTGAATTTATGAAACAATTTTTTCCTCATGCCTTCCAACAATTATTGCTGTGTGTAACTATGGGAAAGCATCTGCCATTTCCTCCAAAAGGAAATATTTTTCTTTCTCTTCTATACATACATTCTCATGTATAACCAAAATTGCCGTAACATCAGTAACCAGTTCTGAACAAGAAGCACCCTTCTTCTAGCAACAGATAATGAGCAGTGCCCCTATTGTCTCAGCAAGATGCCAGAGACCTCCTGACAAAAATACATAACCTTTATTTGTGTTTTGAATGTTATATTCCTGTGGTGCTGTATAACCTTTGGCTTACATAAAGACTCTATCCGTGCTCTTTATGCAAAAGTTTTTCTTTGTATTTTTAAAATTGGCAGCAGTGGGAGTTTTTGCTTTTGCAGGATTTGGTTTAAGGAATGCAATAACTAGATTCTCAGAATGTAGCAAGATAGGAGAAACAAGTATGAATATGTACAGATATTCAAAAGTCATCTGCATTGTTCAAATTCTTCTATAGAAGTCCAATGAGAGTTTTATTGTTTTCTTTAATGAAATGGATTTTACTCATTTTGCAGTTCCTCTTCTGACTATTTGATGTCTGAAAACATCCTTCCACAGCTGAGTGAATATTGAGCAGAAAAAAACCAATGAAGATGAGATGTTGGATGTCTTCTCTGTAGTACAGACTATATCTGAACAGCTCTTTGTGCTCAGACTATTCAATATTGTCCTTTTTTTTTTTTTTTAATCAATAATGGAAAATTGTTGTTTCTTTGCATAACTTTCATATTTGACTGAGCCAGGAGATGACCAGTTGTGCAAACATCAGTATGACTGAAAGCATCACTTGTCTCCAAATAGTCTAATTTCTCCCTGTCTATTGTGACAGGTACAATATGCCTTCAGTAAATAATAGAAAAAGCAGAAGTCTGGTGGTCAATTTATTCTGAAAAATCTTTCTATATTTAATTGCAAATTATCTTTTTATCTATATAAATGCTAAAAATTTCTGTGAATCACTAAATCCAAGATAGTGGATTTAATGACAACTAGCGGCAGCAAGTTCCACTGGTTGGTTGTATTAAAATTAAAGAGTTTTTTACTGAAATATTTTGTTTTTAATTCTGGTGTGTTTCCTCCTTTCTTTCTCAAGATGATAAGCCAAGTGAGAGCCTGATTACCTGAACTGGTTTTGCTTTTATGTAATAGCTTATGTTCATCTCCTTTAAAACAATGATCCATCTTCTTAAAAGCCCTCTGCTTGTGCTACCACTATACTACAGTTTTCCATAAAATTTTGCAGGATGTTAGTCTGGTATTCCCCACTCCCACGTCCCAAATCTCCTCATTCAGCTAGTTTGTTTTTATACAGTCTATCATCTGCTGAACACAACAAGCTAGGCTGGGGATAGCAAGTGTGGGGATGTGCTTATTTACACAGGGGACAGACTAGTCCAAATTTCTTAAATTCTTCGTAAATTCTGAGAAATAGATCAAGCTTGACATGGAAAACTATGTCAACAATTATTACATGGACTTTTTAAAGTCCTTTTGAAAGTTAAATACTAACAGGCAAATTCTTCACCAAGTAGGTTATATTAGAAGTTCAGGACAGAACAGATGATTTGGGGGTGGGGACACTACAGTCCAGACACTGGTTCCCACCATTACTTTAAAAATAGCTCTTCCTAAGACTTTGCAACCTTTCTCTGGTTCCCTCTTACTGTAATCTAAACTGTTCTGTTATGAAATAAATTACATTTAAAAGAAGAGAAATTTATTGTCTGAGCAATATGCCTTCCACTAAGCTCTCAAGTAAAGCCTTCAGGAGGAGTCTGAAGCTCCTAATGACCTCACTGGCTAATGTTTATGTTACCCTGCAGAAAAAAAAAACCTTGTTAAAACACCAACTAAATTAAATTGCAGGCCACACAAGCTTTTAAGGTGTGTTAAAGATGAGAGGATAGCTGTGCTGAAGAACCTAATTTATTTTACTCAGTACTGTCAGCATTCAGTGACTATATACCATGACATATGCTGATTTAAAATTGTCAAAGTTGAGTGTGAAGTTGTGTTAAGATGACAAAAGTTTACATGAACAAAGCATTCTGTGGGGGAGCAAAACTGGAATTTTCTACTGCACTTTTAAGGTCCTTCATGAGTCCAACTTCAGTAATCTTTTCAAATCCTTTAGAAGAGATAATTTCTCCACTGTTATGATGATATGATATATTAAAATTTAATTGAGTCATAATTTCCCAATTAGCCTACTTGCAAAACACTGTTGATCCCTGAACTATATCAAGTGAATGTAAGACACACAACATATTTTTGTATTAAAGTTTTTGCTTCTTTATCAGATGTATTTTTAGCTAATCAGGAAAACCATTAACTATAAATGAGGAATGGATGCCCCTTGATGTATGTGTATGTGTTTAGGCTCCAGCATTGACTATAATGTTGTATGCAGTGACAAAAATCATAAAATGATACCTTCAAAGATGTTCAAGAAACTCCAGAGACTAGTAGGCCTTTGGGAAGTACAGGCAAGTAGCTTCTGAGAAGTACATGATGGTGAGGACTGAAAGTAATGTTTTTCAGGAAGAAACGGGAAACACTTCTGAGGCAGTTTACTAGATCACTTTGTAGTGATTTCACCAGCTCTCCTTTGCTTGGAGGTAAAGGGAGCCTGGAACATTTGAGCAAGGATGTTGATATGCTTCCAAGTCTGTTTATATGCATCCTGAGCAGCTAAAAAACCAGCTCCTGCATTAGGATCTAGGCAAAACAGCATCTTACTTCCCATAACACTTCAATTTTTGTATGCAGCCAGGCTATACTGGACCTCCCAGAAAAAGTGGTTGTGATTACTTTCTTTTTAAAAAGATTGTGGTACAACTTTTTCTAAATCTTTTACTCTAAGGGGCTAAAGCACTTGCTTAGCCTTCAGAAATAGAGAATTTAATCTTTATTCTGCAAGTATCAAATCAATGTCTCTCTCTAAGGTACGACAGTCTATATGTAGCCTCAGTAGGGTAGGGAGTCGGCATCTTGCTGAAGCTGGGCCATGGTCTGGCCCTTAATGCAATATTTCTGGGACTAGAAAGACAGAGGTCAAAAGATAGCTTAACTGTAACTTTATAGGAGGGAGATAAATAGTGTCTGCACCCAGAGTAATTTTGTGTGAATCAGATGTTTTGTAGAAAACAAATATCAACACTGGAGAGGTGTTCAGATCTCCCTGAATGGTTTATCCATGAAATTCTTACATAAAGAGTTTCCAACCACCATCAGTGAAGGTCAACTAAGCCTTACTTACCTCTTTTCAAGAACGGTTTTTAGTCATCTGCCATCAGTATTCCTGTCTCCAGATGTTGATCAGATACAGAGGCATCTGTGTGCAGCCTTTAATAACCTGCTCAAAACTCAAATATGAGTGGGATTATAGACGCTGTCTGTAGCATTTGTTGTTGGATTGGCACCTCCCCACTCTCCCTGAAGCAACTTGAAGTAGCCTTTCTGAGATACTTAACTATCTCTGTGTATCTTGTAGAGATTACAGGTATCTAACTTTGGGCTTTGAAAGCAGGGTCCTGAAAGGCAGTTTTCACAGCAACTCCATCCTTTGATAGCTCTGATTCTTATTAACTTGCTCTCTGATCAGCCCAGTCTGGCAGAGCAGGTACTTAAATACAGGTTTCACTTGTTCTAATGATTGAAGCTCTTGAACTCTACTTCATTTGGGGTATCTATCAAGGGATGACTTCCTTGCTGAACATAGAGCATAGGTAACTGTACTTACAGATTTACTTTGGAGATCAGCTATTTATTTCCTGTCTGTGTATTATCTGATTCTGTGCTATGCAAAGACTATCTCTTGCTGAGAGAGTTTTTGATAAAAGTTAGTAATTGATGTCGAGAATTACATTAGTACTGATATAGTAGCAGCATTTTCTACTCCTTGAAAAGGATATTCAAAAAAAAGCAGGGGAACAGAGGAGGTTGCAAGGATGTTTCATCATTTTACTTGCTGTAGTAGCTTCTTCCAAATGACTAAAAGTCACACGGACACCCCAAAACCAAGAAACAACTTATCTTAGATTAAATCACCTTGTGAAAGTAAGTTGGTGTCATTGTTGTGGTAGTGCAGCTAACCCAGAATAGTATTTCTTATGAATAGGATCAATAGTGATAGGCCCCTTATATGCACAGTATTAAAAAAAAATCTTTGGCAACTGTGAAAGCACATTTCTGGAATTTGGCATAATCTAGTTAGACTGTAGTTATCTCTTTCTTGAATAAAGGCTGGTGCTATTCATTTGATGTTGAGACGAATCAGAAACCCTGCTGAGAACTTTAATAAGATACCTAACAAGGGAAATTCTCCACATTAGGCAGTCTGGCTAGCTGACAGTCACTGCTGTGCTATTTCAAGATGCAGTAATATGCCCCAAGTTAATATAATGGACTCTAGAATGCTTCAATGAATTTCAGTTTTGTATAATTTTCACTGAGATATTATATACATATACATATATGCACATAAACACACCCACATATATGTCGGAACTCCACAAAACGAAATAGGACAGCTGGATGAAGTTATAACACCATGTATAATGGTTGACTGTGGTACTAATCCTTCCACTCCAACCTATAGTATACAAGATCCAAAGGCTTGTATTTTAGAGACAGAAGTCCGACATTTAAATGCTGCTGTTGTATGCTAAGAATTTAATTGAAAATATAACTCGAAGTGAATTTCTTGAGGACTCAAACTCAATCAACTTGAAAATTAACAAAGAAAGAAAAAGGAAATGACTTTTTAATTTGAACTTTTTATACTCTTTCCCATTTTTTAAATATAAATTAGGGCTTCAACAGTAACTTTGGAAAAAAAAAAGGAATCTTAGAGTTTAAAAATATCAAGGGCATTTTTCAGGTTATTTTCAATGAAATTTGTAGTTTCAATGAAACTATAAGTATGGACAAGCGATTTCTTTTGAATGACTAGAAATTATCAACTGAAGCATTTCCAACAAAGCCTATTGACATCAAAGGTGGCTTTTGTTTTATGAACATATATTTGTTACAAAGTTAGATAGGGAGGGTTGAAGTAATTCCTTCAATTCAGCTTGAGAAAGAAATCTGAGAGTGGCTTGAAGGATTATAATATATGAAACATTTCTGCTTGAAGGGACCCTTATAGGAAGGACTGTTAATGAAAAAAAGTACAGAAGAACATGGCCTTTATCCTCAAAAAATATTTTTATTCTTAATATCCAGCTTAGGCATGCATGAAACTGGAATATATCATTTAATGCAAGGGAAGTGCTAATGAAGTCAGCTATTTAAATAAAAAACTCACCTGCTTTTTCTATACTAATCCCTTTCTTAGAAGTCATGCATCATATCTTTGTCTGGCTGGGTGATTCATGTTTCTCCCTGCCCACCTAGATTTGACCCACAGATCTTTGTTGCAGCCTCCACACTTGTCAAGTCTTCTCCTAGGATTTACTCGTGTTAGTTTGCCAGCAATCCTCTGCATAGTTTTCTTTACTGAATATCTGTAAAGACAACTTAGGCATGCTTGACTTTGCCTTGGGTGTTATAAAGTACTTTCTGGACTTACTTTCCTATAGTGCTGTTACTTACTCGAAGCAGGGCCTGACAACTTTCCTCTTGCATGTGGGCTAATGTTTAAAAAACTAAAATCTGTATTTGCTTTCTTGGATTCTTGTAATTTTACCTGTTAAACTAGTTCTTGTTCTTTAAAATAAAATGCTGCTGGACATGGTTACATTTTCTCTATCTTTAATATAAATAAGGGAAGTAGTTATAAATAGTTGATGAGAATCTGTGCACGCGTAGTGGTTTTTAATTGCTGAGAAGTTTCTACTACATTCAGCTTGCAGCTGGCTGTATTGTTATTGTGTTGGTCATATTGTAGTTGGCTAACTTATTTATTGCCTTCCCAGCTATATTTTGGGCTTTGGACTATGCTTTCATAATCCCAGCCTAAATAATACATTGAAATCTATAACCTAAATATAAAATATAGATTTAACTCACTAAAAACTTTGTTCCAACTCCGATGTTGAAGGCTACATTTATTATGTGATCTTCCTGTAAATAGGTAAAATTATGTACATTGGTTTGGGGCAAATTATATTGTAATCCTTAAATATGATTTCATATGTAAAATGTTGGATCATACTATCAAAATCCATAATGATGATTTTGTTCATCTCAACAAAAGTTCTGTGTTTATGCTTAACATACCCATATTCAGCAAAATTCTTAAGTATAAGCTGAATTTGAACAACTGCTTGACTTAAAATGCTATTGTATAGCAGGGAATATTCACAGCAGATTTGTATAATTTGTTGCTTTGTTATGGAACATTTATTCTAGTTTTGAGCATAACTCTGAGAATTAATCACATAGTTTGCATCCCAAGCTCCCCTGAAAGTGCTGGTAACATGGTGGAGCCTATCCCTACAGTAACAGATCAGTTCATTGACACAAGAAAAAGCTGGACCCCACCTAAAGGAAGAGAAGTTATGAATATGTTTATATACATAAATGAAGCTTTCTACTTATTTGCTTGATATTGTCTTACTGCCAGCTAATGGCTGACCAATAACCATGACCCCTCTACCTGCCACACACTGTACTCATATTTCCCAGTGTGGTGCATTGCTCATGGTTATGGTGGTGTGTTACTTGTGCAGCTGCAGACTCCAACCAGCCTGCAGCTGCATTGTCTACTTTGATCAACACAAGATCTTTCCTGACACTCACAGTGAGGAGGATGCTGCACGCTCCTGATACTGGGAGCTTCTGTGAAAATTCTGCAGTTAAAAGAGAACTGCGGTAATTTGTCAAAGCCCTTGAGACAGTTAATTTTTTATTGAATAAGAAAATACAATTTTAAGCATTTTTTCCCCAAAACACATGGTAAGAAAAGGAGTCAGTGCTTCAGAGTCCTGGTAGCTGTGTTTCTCTACAGAAAATGTCACTTTATTGCTATTGTTAGCAGGAGGTCTAAGGGCAAAGATTTTTAATAACTCAATTTTTTATTAAATAGTACTATACAGCTGAAAAATAGTAAATGTAGTAGGTATGTTTAAGAAGGTATAGAACAAATACCTAACAAATAACATTAGTTTTACTCCAGTGATGCAAATATTTCAGAAAATTTTCCTTTAAAAAGAAAGACAAAAATTAATTAGCCATGTGAGTAAGTAGAAAACTGAAAGAAGTATGTAATACATATTCACCAAGTCCATCATGCTGTACTCATCTGATATTTTCTTTTATATGGTATGCCATTTTCTAGATAAATGACATACAACATTACTGGTTAAACTAAAGAAGGTAATGGAATAGTCTGAGAAATGTAGGGTACATAGAAAGCTAGTATAAGGATTATGATTAACATTGAATTGAAAGGAATTTAGTAATCGTGCTACTTAAGAATTGTCACAGAGGTAAATGTTGTTTAATATTTTAATTTCTGACCATAGCATAGAGACTAGCAGTGTTCTAGTAATTTTTTTTTTTTGCCATCAAAAAGGTAGGATATAGTGTAAATATGTGAATAACGTAAATATCTTAAAAAGACAAAATGCAATTAAGTTATCTGGTTATTAGGCACAATACCATTTAGTTGGGGATCATGTTAATAATTTCTGCTGTAAGACAGGAATTTGGGCTGAATAAGGGAGAGGGGGAAAAAACAAAGGGTATTATTGAGCCATGAAGGACAGTCAGGATTCAGTGTAATTTGACTGTGAAAATGGCAGATAATCTTAAGATTTACTAGGTGCAGTATTTCTTCAAAAAGAGGAACGAGTAGTGCCACTGGAATATTCATGTGAAAACAGAGGAATTCTGGTCACCCAGCTCTAAGAAAACCTACCAAATTCTAGCTGGAATAGGCTTGGAAAATGCTATTCAGATGGCTAATAAAAAGGACAGCCTATATTCGATGAATCTGAAACACATGGCTTTTTTGGTCAAGCAAAACAAATGTTGGGAATGTCTGCGGTTAAATCCAAGAAGTAAGCACCAACAGGGGAAAACATTCCTTAATGGATGACATTGATAAGAGAAAAAGGGAATATGAATTGGTAAGGAATATACTCAGGTCTGGATTTTCAAATTTCCAATCACATTTAGAAGAAGTTTCTGGACAAAACTTCCAAAAGGAATGGCAAAATAAAGAATTTAACTTGGTTTTGAATGGTCTTCCATTAGTTCATTGAATGGGTCATATGATTATGCATCACTTATTTTGCTCTGCCAAGAGACGTGGTGGCATTTTTATGGCTGACCAAGGAAATCAGAAATGTGAAACAGTTTTCTGGTTTTGCTGTGAAGAATTGTAAGCAGTGCAGTTAGGTTAGAAGTCCTGTATGGTTCATGTAAGTGTGTGTTGGTAACAAGAAATAACAATGTTTTAACATGATTAAAAGCATGATGATTATATATTGAGACTGGTTTTTGATTGGTATTTCCTACTGATTTCAGTGAACCCACACCAGTTTTCAGTAGCTGAAAGCTGTGTACTTACACACTTACTTTTCAGGAGCTGCTTCCAAGAACTAAAATTTCTCCAAGGTTTCAATATCAAAATATAAGACATATATAGGAAAATCATTGCCTTAAAATGACATAAATTAGTTACATACATTTTAAACACAGAAGTGAATTAATCCTCGACAATATGAATAATTAGTTTCATTGAAATTCAAATTATTAAAGATGATTATTAATTTGCCTTTTTCTGAGAGAAATTATTTGGCCATCACTGTCTGTTTGTTTCTTCCTTCTTCTGTACAAATTTTCATTCCTTCACATAGACAGCTGAGGTTTGTTATCTCCTCTTCCTTTACCACGCTTCTCAGTTCTCAACAGTTTGGAGAACTGCTCTCTTTACCTTCTTTCTGCTATGTCCATTCCATATTGAAGCATTGTCCTCTTTTTCTTGTGTTTAGAAACAAAAAACCAACCCAAAGGAAATAATAAGAAAATTGATCCTTCCTGAGTATTTTTCCTGAGAAGGACAATGAATGTTCAACTATGGAAAATAAGACAAATCTTCTTAGCACTATATCATCATATATATTCATCATTGTTATATTGGAATCAAAGAAATTTTTACTTGCCAGCTCAATATTTCCTCAAGTATAAATCCTTTTCTCGTTGGAAAGTCAAAAGTCTTCCCCCTTTTTTGTATACTGCAACTCTTGCTTTAAAATATTAGGGTGCGCATTGTTAAACATTATGTAGATTGGTCAGATTCTGAAAACATAAAGATGTAGAAAATCAAATAAAACGAACCATCAACCATGTGAGTCTACCTTAGTACAAAGATTTTCATGATGAACAAGAGGTATTAACAATCATGCAAGCTTGAATACTTTGCTTCACATCATGTGAACGCTTATCCATAGATTGAATTTTAACCACTAAAATTGAGATGAATTATAAGGCACCCAAAAACCCTCCCAAGTGTTAGAGAAGGAAAGGGTGTTCTGCAGCTCCACACCAGAAAGGTATAACATAGCAAACGAACCAGGTGTGACAGTTGATATTCTCTCCATGAGACCTAACCAATACATCTGCAACACTTGAAACCTACACTTGAAAATGAACAAAATGTGAAGTTGATGAGAGTTTAATGAAAACAATATCTAACTTCAATTAGTTACAGCAGAAGCTCAGTAATTTGCACTTGGCTAACTCCCAGAATCTGTAATTTTAAAGGAAATGCTGTTTCTCCCTTCTTCTCAACAAAGACTCAAGAAACAGAGAGCCATAGGAATACTGTAGCAGTAACAAATTATTACCTTTCTAAAATATATAATGTTATAGTACAGAGTATGTACAAGTATCTTGCTGCATCATCACAACAGGTAACTGCTGATACCTTGGTCATATTCTTCGTTATAACTCATTGGATTCAGAAGTTTTATTTCTAAGACAGCTAAATTGGGACCCATTTCTTGAAGCAGAAATGTGAAAATCCCTTTGTTCTGGCTGTTCACATTGTTAGGTTGGACTAGGGATGAGGCTTATTTGACAGTGCCAAAAATTGAATCTAGTTCTTTAGTGCTCTGTTATGCTTGCAGGACTGAGATGTTTAATACATGTTTCCTAGGTCTTCTTTTTTAGTTTTGGGAGCTCCTTCTTGAGATAACTGGACTGAAAGCAGCTGATAGCTGATTTTTACTTTTGGTGCACTAGAACTGGATTAATCTTTAAAATCATTTATATCAGGTTACTTATTGTGTCTTACTGAGTGCACATATAAGCAAGAAACACTTTGTACAAATGAGAAGCAGTGCCCAGACCTAAAATAACTCTTAGCTATTTTTTCTTTCCCTAGAAACACGGGATCTAAACTAAACTGTAGTCTAGTTCACACAGCAGAACTAAGCAGGTACCAAACAAGATGTTCATTCTGATGAAAAGCTCACTCAAGTTGCTTTTTATAGAGACACTAGTGCCTAGGTATAAGCTAGATGTAATTTCAAATATGAATTGGTTAATTTTTATTATTTTAAAAAACAGTGCTGATGTCTTTAAAATACACCCAGTGGAGCATACTTCTACTGTAAGAAGTATGCTTTTATTACTCACTGGTATTTTAAAAAATAAAACTAGAAATATCTTGTAGTGGAGTAAAAGATCTTTTCAAAATAAGATATTTCACTAGCAATGACAGAGAGAATCCAAGACAGATTTGCCTAATCATTGATCTTCTTTTGAAAATCAAATCAACAGCTCTGGATGAACCACTTAGCTTAATTGTCACAAAGGATTTCATTTTTTCTGTATTTTAAAAAGGCTACTGTATTCAGTTTTATGAAATTAGTTGTTCACTTAGGGTAACATTCTGGACTAATCTATAGCTTTTATATCTTTTTTACAAAAATTAGTCTACAATGTGCGGGAGGTTGATAGCTGGTGTAAGTTACACAGCACACTTTTTCTTTCTTTTCCTCTTTCACATAGATTCAAGAGTACTTTCATTGTGCTGTCTGCATAACTGAAGACATTCATGTTTACTTAGAAGTTGTAAACCATATTCAGTGCTTAGTCATACTTTTTATGGGCATTCCACCATGGTCTTTTTTCAAAATCAGGACAATCAGACACTTGGAGGCCCACATCCATCCTAGAAAAACAACGTTTTGTAATTAAAGTTACAATCTTTATATTTATTTAGTAGTGTCCAACCCTAAAAAGACTTCTTAGTGTAGAAAGCCTTTACAGAAAGTAGGTCTCCCATTAATTTCAAATATATGAAATGGTAAAGTATATTATAGAGGACAGCATATAACTATCAGGATATTTTCTGTCCCTGTCTAATATTTATTCTACATTTTGTGATGTGTGGCTACATCTCCTGACAGTTTTACAGAGCTGCAAGGGTTAGCAGTCTAAAAAATTGCTGCTTTGAGCTGGTCTTCCAACAGAAAAGGAGACATCAGTCACCTACACAGGTTCCTTCTGAGAATGTCATCTTCATGCCTTCTAGCAGACGCCTCATATTGTGGATGCTTTCTCATTCTTCATTAGCACATAATACAGGATAATGACTGACAATTTTTATTGTGTTTTCTATTATTTTTAATGTGGCAAAGTAAGCCATACTTTTATACTTTCTGATAAAACAGAACGCTTTTCTGTTTTGTTCTGAAGATAAAAGTAACACCTTACTTAGTGTAATCTCAGCTGACTAACAGATTCTTTGGGAAACATTTTTAGAAGTTTGTACTTATATCTACATTTTGGAATTGCCCTAATGTTCACCATACTTCAAATCTGCATTCTTCTGTAAGGCAATCTTCCATTTTGCTGTAAGCCATCAAAGATCTCAACTAAGGAGACTCCAGTACTCTTGGTATTGGAAAATTATATTCTAAGGGAACAAATGTCTTTTATTTAGCACAGTATGCTGTAAAAGAGTAATACACTTTCACATTTCTGCCTCCTAGGACAGATCAGGTTCTGCTGCTGAATAAGTATATACAAAAAATAGTCCTTCTGGTGCAGCAGTTGCTGTTAAGCAAGGGTAGAATTCTTTGCTGAGAAGTGAAGCGTGAATATACTCCGAGGTGTTCAGTAGTTATTTCAGTTTGCATGGCTTCTTAATTAGAGGTGTTTGAATACCTTAAGAGCTCCCCATGTATTCATCTTTGGGACATAACTTACAGGAAGCTTACTAGGAGGTTTTATAAGTTGATGCAATACCATCAAAGACATTTTTCTTTTTCAGTTGATCGAAGATAAAGAAAAGGCTCTTTGGTTTGTTGCCTGAGTTTCTTTAGTGTGAAGGACTTGATTATGTTTTCAGGACCCATGTAAGTCTGTTTTCTTTAAGTGGCTACCTTGATTTACACTAACTGAAAATTTGGTTTACTGTTTTCCTTAAATAATTTACCTTAAATATTTTTGTTTGCCTTAACACTTTGGTTTACCTAAGGCTTATCTCAAATAATTTGCATTTTATTAATAAAGATGTATTATTTAAAAGGACTTTGAATATTTGTTGCTTTTCTTGTGTTTACTTATCTTGTTCTGTGTGGGCACTTGTTTGTGTTTGCTTCTCTTTTCTAGTTTGGTATCACTGTTTATTTTTGTATCCTCTCTCCCTTTCAACCTACCCTATTAACAAGTATCTTCTACTGTCAGCTTGAAAGTAAATGTCACAGTTTTGTTCAGAGGGTGGGCTAAAACCAAAACACAGAATTGGAGTCCTTCCTCCCTGTCCTACTGACATTTTTTACTCTAAACATGAACTTTACAATGTACATTTATTTTTAAAATACGAGTTTAACCACTAAATCCAAACTTTCTGCAGCATCAGGATTTTCTTACACAAACATTGTTACTCTAGCATTGTCTGAAGTTAGTATTAGTGTTTCTCATGGGATGACTTCTTGACAGATTTTTTTTCCTTATAAACAATGTTATTTTGTTTCAAGCTGGAGTTTCATTTACACCATTTAAAAATTTCTCAATATATTATAACAAAATGTTCATTAAAAAGTACACTTTTCAGAACTGTTAATTAAAAGGGCATGCTGGGATAAATAAACCCATATGCTGTTGATTAACCACCTTTTAGGGGTCAACAGTTGGGATGTCCTGCTGTGCTTATGTTAATTGTTGTCCAAAATTTTACCAGGAACTGTTTTGTCCATATGGCACTTGCTGAAAATGTAAGGTCTATAGAGAGCATGATCAAAACCCAAAGAAAAAAGGTATCTCAGGCTGTGCTGTATGTGTGGAAACTTCATGGTGGTACTTAATCTGCTCTATTACATAAAATATAGAAAAAATTAAAAAGCAATAGAGTTTATGTGGGTGTATGTGTGCATTCATCATTATTATGTCTATGAATATCTGCCACTATTTATAGACATAATATCTACCTGCATGTAAGGAAGTATAAATTTTGTAAGAAATAATTTTCCCAAATAATGAAAAATAAATAGGATGCCAATATGTTTTAAAGCCCAAAATTACATAACAAAGAACTGTTACTGTTGACTCAGGATATGTTGTTTTTTACCTGAACAGAAATCAGTTTCCCTTGTAAAACCCAATATATACTGACATTTCTTTTTGTTAGTTAATTATCCCCTGAAGATGTCTGTCTCCATGGAAGGTGAATCACAGAAGTGTCTATAAGAGTGGAAGATTTGACCTTTGATTGTCCTATTTGAAGTCTAAAAACACACTTACCTTTACTGAAAACTCTATTTGTTTGGATTCTTTTTAAACTGTAGGTATACTAATTTTTCACTTCCATCTTTCACGATGTAAAGGATTTATGAAATTATTTACAGATGAGTTAAAAAAAAAAGCCAATCAAATCTCAGACCATAATATTTTACCCAGAGATTTAAACGAGACTAAAAGTTTTGCCCAAGACTGTTAAGATTCAGTATCTCTTTCACCACACTTCTGCTGGAA
>KZ505690.1:1069199-1088380 GCA_002844005.1 Limosa lapponica baueri
TGTGTGTGTGTTTGGTTTTTTTTGTTTGTTTTTTTTTTTCATTGGTTGGACTAGATGATCTTAAAAGGTCCCTTCCAACCTGGATGATTCTGTGATTCTGTGATTCTGTGATCTTACTTAAGGAGTATTTTTAGCTAACGAAATAGCTATTTGATTCAACTGTCCTCTATGAAGACCAGTTACAAACCACATGTGGATGAAATGCCTCTGAAGCCATTCAACCTTGAACCAGTATCAGCAATGGTATAGTAAAACTGTGGAAATAAAGATGGAAATGTATTTCTTTCTCGCTTGCTCGCTTTCTCTCTCCTATTACACTTCTGTCTTTTGCCTAGCTCCCAGTTCCGTGGCTGTATGTCTAGTTTCTTACCCTCTAATGATGTCTCTCCGTGTACTTTTCCTGGTTATTGTCAGGGAGGAACCAGGGCAGAGCTTGTTCTGCTATTCCATCCAGGGTCAAGGATGGGGTAATAAGAGGTTCCTTGGACAGAGAAGGTGAAAAATGAGTCAGGTCCAAGGTCAGCCTGGGGAGTCCAGTGAGCAAGTCAGGATTTGCAAGGGCAATCCAGCCAGGATTGGCTGGAGACCAGCACTCATACAGCATTGCTGGGGCAGGCACTGGCGGCTCAGGATGGACTGGAATAGGATCCCAGGACATGGACAGAGTGGAGAGAGACACTGGGAGAGCCTGGGCAGGGACAGGTAAGCACCTCAGTGCTCTCAGGGCCATGACAGGTTATAGCCATACCTTGTGACTTACCTTGTTCACTAGACACCATTTTAATTGTCTCCAATTTCATTTTTCACCCAGCGTAAGTAATCATGAAGGTCTCCCCCCGCCCTCAATTCACTTCAAATATTTCATTTTGTAGCGTTTTCCCCTCAATATAGAGCTCTGCTTCCTCTTTGCCTATTAACTGAGGATAACTTAGCAAGTCATCCTGCTAGAACTGCCCGTTTCAGAATGATAAGAAAACAATTTAGGTGAACAGAAAAGAGAAAATTGGAAATTAGTCATGTTTGGAGAGTAATAGAGAAATGGTTGTTTAATTCATATTTCCACTGAGTCTTTTTTGTTGTTTGTTTGTTTGTTTTTTGTTTTGGGTTGTTTTTTGCTGGTTTTTGGTTTTGTTTTGTTTTGTTTTTTCTGAGAGATCTCTTAGGTATCAAGCATATTTTTTAACAGTCAGTACTCCAAATTATCCTTCAGATTTTCTGGAAGTAACCTCATCAGATGCTGCCCATATGTCAGTACCACCTCAAGCTTCTTGAAGAACTCCAGGCCAAACATTTTACAGGATACCCACTAAATTTGTCCTATGCTCAGCAATGGCTGATGATTGTTGAAAGTACACGTTTCTGTCATTTCTGGTATACTGTCAGAGTCATACTGTGTTCTATTGCTGGATTTTTCGAGCTAAACTAGGTTTATTGTGCCCTTGGCTTCTTGACAAACAATAACTTCATGTAGCACAGGACAGATTTGTAGCAATAAAACTGAAGTTTTATTACAATAACATCTACACACCTAAGTAAAACAGTTTGTGCAAATCTGCCATGGGATGTTAATCAATTCAGCCTATAAGAAGAAATTAAAAAAAATTTGAAAGGAAGTTGGCACTTTTTGAATTTCTTTAATTTATGGGCAGTGGCTATGAGTAAGTTATGGCCAAGAAATCCCCTCAAAAAACCTCCAAAATATAAAAATAAAACAATCAGCAGCCCAAATTTGCCTTCTCCCTTCCAAATACTTAGAATATTCCTTTTAAACTACAGGAATTCTACATGTAGATTTTGACCAAACTCAAGTTTTGGTTAGTAAAATATCAGCTGTTTTGGTAAGTTTGAAACTAGAAATGGTGCTCTGCTTTACTTTTGTAAGAAAGGTACTACGCTGAAATAATCTGTCTTAATGAAATGTGCTTTCACTATGGCACAAGGAATAGTATTATCAAAGGGTTGAATTTAAGGGGTTTAGATATTGAGTTTGGAATGAAGTATTCGGGATATTACCTTGTTATGAATGAAAACTTTGATGTTTTTGAGTAGATTCTAAGATGGTGCTAAATTACTCAGTGCAGTTACTCTGATTCATGCATGCCATGTAAGGACTGACTTGCACCCTTCCTTCATTTGTACTAAAGCTGTCTTCCTCAGTATCATTCATTTAAAAAATAATTTCAACAAAACCTGGGAGAAAACTCTATCTATAAATAAGAAACCTTGCAGATAGCACCTTGCTTAATTTAGTATATATGCACACTCACATGCTAAAACTGTTTATGATAATAGATGCACTGTGTAATGCTCAGAAACCTGTTTTCAAATTTCAAAGCAATCTAGCCTTGGGTTAGGTAGTTCTGTAGGAGAGAATATAACCAGCCAGAGTGACTGTGATGAGTATTCTTTACAGCTTAATACACTGCTGATCACTTATAAATATTCTACCATAATATGTTATTAGATTTTAATTTCTTTATCACTTTTTCTTCCTTTGGTTTCTATTAGAAATGGTTGCCTGAGGCATTTGGAGATGTCATTTTGCATAATGAAAGGGGACTAACATGAATGCAAATTTCCAGCAAATATTTTTCTTTCTTTTAGAGGCAAATTCTCATGAAATTGTCCCAAAGAAAATTCCATTCTTTTGGCAGTTTTTCTATATACTTCTGGAGATTTTTTCCCTTTCATTTTAAATGGCAAATTCAAGCTCTTTATCCAGAGAATTTAATTCAATTAAAAAAGGTGAAGTAAGTAGTTAGTTGAAGTGGTTTAAAGTACCTCCAGATGAATGGTGATAAAGAATATAGAATTTTCCCATTTCTCATGACTCATCCTAGAATACCAAACTGGAGAGTTTACCCAAAGTACTTACTGCTACACTGCCAACAAGGTTCTAGTAATATGAAATAGAATCATTTCTTTTTGGCATGGTATAAATAGGGTGCAACTGAATGTTAGGGAATATATTTCTTTGGTAACTAATAGAAAAAGTCAGAATGTAAAAGTCCAGCTCTTCCTAGGTAGGTATGCATATTGCAAACCTTACCGGTACCGGCTGACTATTCAGCAGTATCTTTGGAAGCTGTAGAGAAGTGCTTCAAATTAAGTGCTTCTTTAGTGTTTACAAAACTAATTGGAGAAAATGTCCAGATTAGTCATCCTCCCGTGACTAAGTTATCATTAAAAGAAGCTGTAAATATTAAGTAAAAGGAAAAGATGAAGGAAACAACAGAAAAGATAGGTCAGACATACATAGGAGTAAATAATCTGGTTCAAACGACTGCTACTTCAGGCAAGGGCATTTCATGAATATTTCAGAGATTTCAGTGTCACAGATGCTGCCTTCACCCCCAAGTCCTACATCCTTGTTTCTTGAACATAGATACAAATGATTAGTTTTAGTACTGTACATTGATTATCTTTAATGTCAAGAATATGAAGATAATTGCATAGCAGGGTCCTCTTACACCTTATTCTCCTTTTATTTGCATAAATAAAATAACTTTTATGATTCAACTTCTGGTATGTCTGCTTTCACTCTTACACTTTCTTGATGAGTCCTTTTTCCAGTTGCCTTTGTCTCTTGGCTAACTCATAATGCCTTTCTTTGGGTAATTTTCATGCACTGTTTCCGGAGCATTTCTACATTTTTTTCTCATTGCTTGAAATGCAAACCCTAGCTAGTTTAATGCTTTTAACTTGATATTCAAAGCTGGTTCTACATCTGAGGTCTAGCAAGTACCTTTGTCCCTCAGGACTTCTAACTACAGCAGAATTTGCATGGAGGTATAGAACATTGTTCTAAAACTGCCTGAAGATTAATTCTTTTGCAGTCATTCCCCAAGTGGTTTTAACCTAAATATTCCAATTTTTAAAAAATAATGTATTTTTTTCAACCAATATTTCATATCTTTACTTTACAACACTGCCTCAGCATTTTTACTATTATCCATCCTTATCAATGTGTACTTCTCTATTTTTGTCATACTTGCCTTTAATTGTCTTCAACTCTGTCTCCGTTTCTTGTAACACTAGTTCTGCTTTCTGCATTTTGTTGATCTTGTCCTTTATTCTCCTGCAACTTACATTCACCGAGAAAGAATAACTCAGAGAATTAGAGAATAACTAGCAACAGAGAGCTAATTTATGAAATTAAAATGCAGTGAGCTGAATGCTGACAAAAATAAACGAAATTTCAGCCAGTTCTTCCTGAACACATGCTCATTACTATCCCTCTTGTCAAATCTGATAACCACCTATTCCAATTTCTGTGCAGGAGAAAACCACGGCCATCAGGTTTTTGACAATGGCTGTCATCTGCGCTGTAGACACAGGTGTGCATTTCAGCTCCTGAATCCAAGTGCATCCCCTCTCTGTGATTCTCCCGTGTTGGGTTAGAGCTGGGCGACAACTGGTTTTCTTCCATATCCGGGATGTGTGAAGGGTGTGTTTGGAGGGAGAGACCGTTTTCCAGTGGATCTACTGTGCACACAAGGAGTTTGTGAGCTCTGGCATCCAGTTAGCCGTGTTTATCTTAACAGTTCTCTTTCTATTATATGGAATAATTTGCCTTTAAAATGTAGTGGAAAATTACATTGGAGGTCAATTTGTTCCTTATTTTTTGTACTCAATTGCAAGTCATTTGCAACTGATAGCAAACAAGGAAAGTTATTTTATCTGTTGTCCTTCCATTAATAATAATGGACTGTTTAACTAGTTTTATGGAAGAAAAGGAAACTTCCAATAACCTTGTCTGCTGTCATTGGATTAATGTATGTCAGATTGTTTTCCATACTCATATGAATTGAATGGTTTTCCCACAGAAATGAAGAAACCTGTTCATTGACTTATTTTACACACTAGTTTTGATATTAACTCCCTCCTCTTTAATAAGGTGAGTCACTATGGTAGGTTTTTTCCTTTCTTATTTCTAATATATGTGGTTTACTGCTTAGAAAAGCAACAACATAATTTCATATTGTTTTAGTTATTACTAATTTAAAATTTGTGTCCACGTAATGTTCAAATGCCTTTTTTATCAATCTGTTTGGAATTATGCCAATAAACTCACGTTCTTTGTTGTTCTAAGTAACTATAACCTAGGAGGTTGATATTCCTTGTATAGCATTTGACTATGTTGTTAGCAAATGCATCAGTGTCTGTGTTCATTCTGACAGTGGTTGAAAGACTTTGGTTCATTCTTTCCATATGTTTAGACATACTGATAAATATTTGTCAACAGTTATATTTATTGTACCAACTCAGAAACAGAAGGAAAACTTTTCAAACAAGATTGCTGTGACTTCCATCCAGTACATGAATGTCTTCTCTTCCACAGAAACATCCACTAACATATCATTGTCAACATCTCATCCTCCCTCAGCAGTCAAAATATGCTTCAAAAATAAGTACCACCTACCCTTAACATACTCCAGTGTAACTTGCAAACATACACACTCCTCCCATGCTGGGTGATTCCAACTGAAATATAGGTAGATAGCTCTTTTTCTTTCTCTTGCAATTGCATAGTGTGTTGCTGTGAAAACAAAACCAATTTTAGTATCAGGGGATATTTTCGAGCTTTTTTTTTTTTCTTATTTTTTTCCTATCCCGAGTCTGCTGCTAGATTCTTCAGTTGCCATGGTGAGCAGGGGTGTAGGCAGTTCTTCCAGTCAGGGAAAAAAAATAAAAATCATGAAATGAATGCTAATGTGAGGCGAAATTGGCAATACTCTATTTTATAACCCAGACTGGTTCATAAATAAAGATCTTTCCACCTCGGGATTTCATGGGGCAACACAGGTAAAGGTCATAAAATGAAATGCCCATCTTGAAATAAATTCCTCATTTTTTTTTTGTAATCAAAAAAGAACGTACAGAAGAGAATAGTCCAGTGATTCAAGTAAGATACTATACAAATAAAACCCCTGCATCCTACTCCAGCTCTTGTACTGCCAGTTGTTACTGAATGAGATAGATAGGTAAAAGATAGATGCTGCAATGAGTGACAATGGTCTTTAGGAGGCAGTGGCCTCTGGCAATCAAGTGCCTAGTCTCCTCTGTGCTTGCACAAAATTGGGAAGATCAGTCCACAGTCTTTTCCTTAGGGTAACACTAATTTGATGCATCCGTGTGCAACAGAATCTCATAAATAGTTTTAACTAGAAAAAAATGCAAAATTTGACAATTATACTTTTTAATATCAAAAGTTTTGTTTATCGGCCTTTAAAATATGACAGTTTTCCATGAATAACATGAAGTTCTCCATCTACTTTTAAAATAATGTTTTCCATTTCTTGCTCTTCTTTCCATTCTTCCTTTCTCTCCTCTGCCATTTCCCATTTCTTAATTTTGTTTTTCTTTTCGTATGTTTTAAAAGAAATATGTGGAAGGAGAAAACTATTAAAGAAAAATACTCATTTATTTGAAGCAAGCATGATTTTGGAAGCTTAAAAACATTTCACAAAACACCTCTTTTTTTCCCCTCAAGAAAGCATTTCTCTAGGAATACAGTTTATTAACCTATCCAATGAAAGGGGTCAGCACTTCTTTTTATAGACAAGCAAAAATAATGGCAAACGTTTGCTGTAATTTTATGCTGGTTAGCATCATCTGTCTTTCACCTTTGAGATGCTCTGCGTCACTTGGGATTCCAACTGGAAGAGCTGGCAGCCAAGCTGGGGGAAGCTGATGAGCTGACTCCTTGCAGCTGCCCTTCCTGCCCAGACAGTGAAGCGAGGATCAGCTCCTTCCTAAATTACTGCAGTTTGCAGGCATGTTAATTTTAAGCTGTTTTCCATTTTTGCTTTTCTTTTAAGATGTTGCATTGTGAGCTCTGATAATTTAGTAACCTCCAAGCTGTCTGGGTGTGCTCAGCTGTGGCCTCTGGGCAGCACCGAGCCCATGCAGAGCTGGCTCTTCTGAGGCAGAAGTGCCTTGCCCCAGCTGGACCTTGTATTTTAACTCAAGTGTTATTAAAACTGGTTCTGCAAGGTCTTTTATATTTGTGGTACAAAGACAGAGCAACTATCAGTTGCACAGTTAATTTTATATCATGGTCACGTTCCGTACGCAATATGCTTGACAATGTGACTAGAAAGTCAAAAATATTTTATGATATTTTATTTTTCTGGCACATCGAGTGCCAGAAAAAAAAAGTAGATGTTGTTGACTTTTAGGTAGTGAATGTGGTATGTGATTTATTACTACTACAAGGGTTATTCTGAAATATAATTAACATCTACAAAGTATCTTGAAATCTTGTGCTATACAAATGTCAAGCATTACTGTTATTGACTTGGAGTCCCTTAAGAGCTGTAAGAAACTAGTCACTCTCTTAGGTTTAATTTAGAGATGGTGATCCTGTGGATTACTGATATTAAATCAATATCTCATTGGAGGAACAGCGCTATGTTCTCTTCCAACATATTACTTATGTGCTTAATAGTGCAAATGTACTCTTTCTCTAGAGCTGGATGAAATTTTACTGTTATGGAAGCTTGTGGAAAGAGAATTTAAAGTTCTGCTTCTGAAAAATGTCCATATTTATTTTTTTTTCAATTGAGAACTCCAAATCTTTGCTTAAGACCTGATGATAAATGAATAAGTAAGAAAGGATTTTTTCATTATTAACAAGCTTTGAAAATGTTGAGTAACTTAGACCTGTAACAGAGGGAAGAAAGCTATTTACATTATGATTAAAATGGAAATTGCTTTATATTTAAGGCAAAATTTGGTGTAATTAACTTTTACATTTTCTGAAAATAGAAAACTTCTGTTAGCAATAACTGTTTTTACCTGCTTAACTTTAAGCTTCTTGTAAGCTAAAAGTATGAAGATAATTTCTCAAGGAAATAAAATAAATTAGTTCGCCTTTTGTGTGATTATGTGTGAGATTACGGGACGGCAAAACACAACAGTACCTAGCCAAATCTAACCTAGGATTTACACAGTCTTAAACAGTCAAGGGAAGTTTAAAATCTTCTTGCCAGGGGCAGGGAAATGAGCCACAGAAGGCCATGAAGGTAGCTTCTGCATGCAAAACTTTCTTTAAATCTGAGGAAAAGACATGACAATTGCTCAGTGCACTTATCCCTATAAATCTCATTACAACCGAATATTGTAAGAACAATGCTCTAGGCAAGGTCTAGATGATTTGAAAATAAAGATTTTACTCTTTTCTGTTTTAAAATACATTTCCTAGCAGTTTCCTTCATACGTTTAGAGATAGGAAACAATTTCACTTGACAGATATATCCTATCAGAGCTAAACGGAACCATTCAGCTGCTAAACACTAAGAATTTTCCAAGTTATCTTTTAGTAATGATTATATCCTGGAGGTTTAAAAATAAAAACTTTTAAAAAATCAAGCCAAACAAAATCTAACTTATTGGAATAATACTACATCTAAAACAAATCCTGATTTCTTTCAGCCATAAAAAATAAGCTATACAAGCAAAATAAGTTTGCTTCATATGTACTTTGTCATTATGATCTCAATAGCATTAATCTCTTTTCTGCTTGAAAATAAAAAGTCTAAGGAATCATAATCTTCCAGTAAAACTCACTGAGTGTTGCCTGAGGAAATTATTCTTCTCACCCTATCCATTTAAACAGAAACTCTTTGGAATGCTATAGAAGGCATGCAAGTTCACTTCAGCAAGCAACAGGTTAAAGCTAATCCAGGTGTTTCAGATAACTGTCTTGTATTCTTTTAATCAGAGCAATTGGTACTAGCATTACGCAGAAAAGATGACTAATAATAGTATATTCACTGTGGAGAACAGCAAAGGTTGAAGTCAAATTATGTGTCTCTAGGCATTTTTAGAGGTAGAATAAACAGTGATTCACTGTGTCACAATCTTCATGACACACACCCCCCCTTTCTTTCATTTATACAGCTACCCATGATCTATGGGTGCCTAAAAAAGCAAAAATAAGCACACAAATATAAGTCCCCATTAAAAGTAAAATCAAAATATGGTAAGGAATGAACATGTCAAATATTCCTACTGTCATGAATAGGGCTGGATGCAGTTCAGGGATGAATATGAAGCCCTTGTAGCAGTCTGCCTTCCTCTTTGTCCTCATCCCAGTGTACCTGACATTCTGGGCTGTGCTAACATGGGGGGTCAGATAGCACAGCCAGGACCCCTATAAATTCCTCTCTTTGTCATGAAAAAGAAACCATGATTGAAGGGAAGAAAACATTGTTAAAGTAGGCTTTATGAATTGAGAGCCAGATTTTCGGTAAAGAGGAAGAAAAAGTGAAACATTAACCATATGAGAGAAACATAGAGTTTCTCTCATAGATCTGTTAACCTACTTGAACATACACAAATCCATGGTACCAGGCAGGGTGCTGGTAGACCCAGCTTTCTATTGTCTTTGAAAGGTTACACCAGTTGGGGGGAGTTTAATGAGGATAGGACAAGGACAAATACCACATCCATCTCCAAGAAGGAAGACCCAAAGAATTACATGCAAGTCACCTTTACATCATCCCTGCTGTGGGCTGTGGAGTAAATCCTCCACAAGGCCATTTTCAGGCCAAAGAAAAACAAGGTAATTGGGAATAACTAGCAAAAGTTAATCAAAGGGCAAATCATGCTTGACCAACCTGATACCTTTCTATGATGAGATGACTAAGCAGGTGAGACTAGTTGACATTGCCAAGATTTTCAACATAATTTCTGATAATATCCTGTGTAAGCAAATTAATGAATATAGACTGAATAAGCAGACAATAAATGAGTGAAAAACTGGAGGATCAGCTGAGCTCAAAGGGAGGTGACCAGCAGTATGAAATCCAACTGGCAGCTGATTACTAGTTGTGTCCCTCAAGGACAATATAGGGGCTAATGCTGTTTAACATTTCTATTAATGTTGTAGAAAATGGGGCAGGAGGTACTCCCAGCAAGTTTGCAGAAGATGCCAAACTGTGAGGGAATGTTCTATATACTAGAAAAGAGAACTGGTATTCAGAAAGACCTTAGCAGGAAATATAAATGGGCAGAAAAGAGGTTCACGAAGTCCAGCAAATGCAAGATTCTCACTCTGGGATTGAATAGCCACATGCAAAAGTAGAGGTTGGCAGCTGGCTCGCTTGGAAGCAGCATTGCAGAAACGGGCCAGAGCTTCCAGGTCGAAAAGAAGTAGGTAATCCAGCAGTGGGCTCTTGCAGCAACAAAAACTAACTACATACTGAAATGTATTAGCAAGACTACAGTCATCAGGCAGTAGGTAGTGATCGTTTTCTCTTTTGGCACTTAGACTGCATCTGTTATGCTGTTTTGGTCTCCTCAGCACAAGACAGACATTAACATGTCCACCTCCATCCTTGAAGATATTCAAAAGCTGTCTAGACGTGGTCCTGGGCAGCTGGTTCTAGATGGCCTGGTTGAGCAGGCGTGATGGACTAGGTGGCCTCCAGAGATACCTTCTATCCTCAACCATTCTGTGATTCTGTGACATTTGTGTGTCCAACAAAGGGCTGCTAAGGTGATTAGGAGGCTGAACCACCTGATGTCTGAGGAGAAGCTGAAGGGGCTGCTTCTATTCAGGCTACAGAAGAGAAAGCTAAGGTGAGATCATATCAATGTCTTCAGCTGCTTAGCTGCAGTGTATAGAAAAACAGAAATATACACTTTTAAGGATAAAAGGTAATAGAGACAAGCTGCAATACAATAATAATTCAATGCAATATAATAAATTCCTCTTAGATACAAGAAAAAAAAATCACCACTAAGTTTTTCAAAGATTTTGTGGAAACTCCAGCCTTGGAGATATTCGGAACTTGAAGGAACAAGGTCCCCAACAAATCCCTGAGACCAGATGATCCCCACCCTGTCTAATTTATTCTGTGAAACTATGGTTCAGTGAGCAATGGGTTAAGAATGAAAGCATTGCCATTTATATTCATCAAAACACACTTCTATGTGATCGCACTCAGTTGTTGCTTAGATCTTACTGGTTGAGTTCAGGAGAAAGCTGAATAATCCCTCCCAAGACACACTTATGAACACCTCTGATGTACTCATAATCCAAGTCCATACTGTAGGTTGAATATACTTTTAAAAAGTACATAGATTATATATGCTTCTGCATAGACAGGGATATCAGTAGAGCATAACCGAATGCTATGGCAATTCACCTGAGTTTGTGTGACAGGTACTCATTTGATTTCCAGTAGCATTAGAGCTCTATTGGCACAGTGCTCTGACTGGTCTAGTTACCACTGTTGAGAAACTATATATACATTAAGCCAAGTGAAGCATTAACTTCACTAGCCTATGCTGCTTGTGGTATCTGAGATGGCCTAAATATCTTTGCTTCCTTTCCTTGTTTGTACCCTTGGAAACCCAGAACTACTTTACACTCATCAGATTTGAAAGCTCCATTGAAATTCACCTGATATCACCTAGAAATACTGAGTCCATTGGCATTATCAGAATGTGACTTTAGGTTAGGTCTCACATTCAATGCAAGAGGAAAGATTCCAGCATACTCTTTTGCAGTTTCCCCCTTGCCTAGGGTAGAATTAGCACTGTAAAAGATTCCAGATAGGTAGGTTTATGTGCCTGTTCTCATGGAGTGGCTCATTCAAGACTGGATCCTTACATGATGGGAGATAAAATATTCTGAAGTAAGGCGTTTCTTTTTCTTTTCCTTTTTTTTTTTAAGCTCTTCCAACATAAATAATTAAATTTACAAAACAACGGTGAGTGAACATTCTGTGGTACCTGAGATACTAATCTAGTATATTAAAGAGTAAAGTTCAAGTCTCTTTTCTTGGCTGTGTGTTGTATAAGAGGGAGTTGATCTAACTTTAGGAAAAGAATTTAGGAATTGTAAATTGTAATACATATTTTTCCTATAAGAATGACCAAACTGTGGGAGTTTACAGGGAGAGGGAGCCTCTAACAAGCAAACTTAGGCAGCTCATAGCTCTGGTAACTAACCTCTATGAATCTTGCCCTTCAGTACCTAATCTTATGGTGTACTGGGGGAGGCTAATTACCAAAATTGGATTCTGAGTTAACGCCAGATAGATTCTGACGTATTGAGCTTAAGTATCTCACGTGGATTCAGTTCAAAAAAGTTGGTTGTTTTTATGCCTTATTCGCTTTTAACGTGCATTGGTTTGCTCACTGAACTCATATTTCAACACAGTATGCACTGCTTTGCTAGAAAAGCACCTAAGACCTTCATAACAGTGTAGAGGAGGTGTAAATGGTACCCCGAAAAAGAATCTGCTTTTAGAAGCTTCTGGCATGCCTCCTCATTAAGCATCTAAGATGGGAAAAGTCTTGCGTGACAAAGGGTTTTATCTCAACCATTTTTATTTCTTCTTAATTAGAGATGAGCTTAAACTGAAACTGTAACAAAAAGTCATAACTTGGGCCAGTCTCTGTGTTCATAGTGCATGTAGGGATAATCTCTGTGCCAACTCAGTTTATGCTCTTGGCAAACAAGGTCAACAATAATCATTAAAACAGAAAAGAGTTAGTTTTTGTCCTAGCTTATGATGGATTCTGCAATTTTTATTTTATCACCAAAGAAAATCCTAAAGGTACTTAAATATCAGTTACTACTTATTTGATATTGGAGGAGCGGTTTTCAATAGGCAGTGACTAAAAGTTTTAGAAAAATCTGGTATCTTAGGAGCGTCTTTTTTTTCCAATGCAGTTTGGGACAACTAAGGTGGCCTAGTTTTCCAAAACTGGAAATATTGTATTTTTGGCAGCCCAACTTTGCAAATGTTAAGATTCCAAGTGCAATACCCAAAACTGAAGCATGAAAAATCAATACTACATCTGTTATAAAATTTTAGAAATGTCAAGACTTCAGTTTTTAATGTATATTAAAGATGACACTTTTAGCAGTACATTGCCCTCTAGCACTGTGCTGTATATTGATTCAGATTTTCTAAGAGGCCTCGATATTCCTAGAAGGTGTCTATTCCAAATATTAATCCATCCTGACCTGACCTAGCTTATGAGATCTGATAGGATCCTAGTATAAGATGTTATGTCTAAAGGCAGTTCTTCTTTAAAATATTAAAATAAAAAATTTGGTCAATATGGTTCTGCCATGTAAAGAAAATTATAGAATGGGTTAAAGAAGGTATGAAATAAAAATGAAGATCAAATGGGCAAAGATCAAAATAAATGAGATATTATTTTTTTAAATAAAACAAAAATAAGAATCCTACAGTCATCTGAAATTTAGTGAATTATCTAGACTTCCAAAGAGAGCAATTAGAAAGGATGGGGATACTAAAAGCAAACTTAAGGATTTCTTATAAAATAGTTTCCACAATAACTCATGGCTGGAAGAGGCTTTTAAATGGGTTCTCTGAACCGGTATGAAAACTCAAGTTTATTAGCGGCATTTATGTAACAGGAAATGCCAATAAATTTAAACTACAATATTTAGATTTATACATCCTAGGATCTGTGGAAGTGCTGTTAACAGACAAGTCATTTAATCATTTAATATGTACTGATATACAATGAGAATTAGGTACCTTATTAATTTAGGTATTTTTTAAATGTCACTAGGCAGCTCCCCTAAGCTTAGGTATCTGAAGATTTCCATAAACTCTTTGGTATTGAGAACATGTATTATAGAACATTTTTATTAACTAATTGTACCAAATTATTTGAGAGCCAGTTTGTCTGGCTCTCAGAAATTGTCTCATTAGTTCTGACAGGACAAACAGGGACTGGAAGAACTTTCATGAAGTAAGAAACATCTACTTCAATTTAGAATGGAATGGAATGGAATGGAATGGAATGGAATAGAATAGAATAGAATAGAATAGAATAGAATACAGTATTTTCTTATTGAAATTTCATGTAAGACAATAGGACTTAGCTGGTTTACTTTGAAATTACCATATGAAGTCTCCCCTAGCAAGTGATAATACTTCCGAACCTCAAACATAAAGAATCAGGCTGAGACAAGAAAGCTAGCTATGATCTTATTCTTAAAAAACCATTTCAGTTTCATCATGTTTGGTGTCGGTGGGTAGGGTGATATATTCAAAATCACATATCTTATTAACTGTAGAAATCCTTCCTAGAACCTGTTTTCATCAGACCAAGCAAATACGGTGACTGATTTTTGATCTTTTTCGCTCCAGTTTATAATCTATCAAAGTAGGAATGTCTTGAGGCATTCCCCTCAACCATTTGTTGTGAGTAAATGTTTCTAAAACTGAATCTTCAACTAGATAAGGAAGCTTAAAGCAGGACATCAACTCTTTACACTTGACAAAACACACACCAGATCTTCTCTGGAGAGAAGATTTTTGATTCTTAGCCTCATCTTTTAGAATATAGGTGATGTAGGGGCTTAGACTTCCTAGAATTCCAGTGAGGAAGCAGATGAAATCTTGACACATCTGGCTGTAAAATGTGTTGCCATTTTAGCTGGTTGGCAATTGTCGGATACATGACAATGTGCAACAGATGTTAGAGTATTAATCATCATGTTTTACTTTCTGTGGTGAAGTATTTAGGAGTTACTCGAATGATAAGGCTTGACAGCTCATGTACGTTGTTTTCATTGTGCTGAAGCTAGAGAAATAATGTGGCCAAGCTGCTCCAAAGAGAAGAATAAATTGTTAGAGTTTGTGTGAGGTCTTGTTGTTTTAAAAAAAAAAAAAAAAAAAAGACCTAGCAGCTACTTATAGGCCATTATATAAAGGCTGCTTGGATAATAACCAGGACTAAAATGTCTAAGACTCTGTCCATCAGGGATGGGCTTTCATCTGAGGGGGGTATTAAGCTTATCACAACTGCTGATTAACAGCTAGTGACTTTTGAATTAAGAGAGATTTTCTTGGTGAAGATTAAAACAGCAGTCTCAAGCCTGAGAAGAAGAGGTGTCTTGTTGAAAACGTCAAGCCTAGAAGACTTTCAGGATTCAGGAAATTAGTTATTTCTCCTGGGGTTTGAAACTACATTTTGGATTCCTACTAGACATAGGAAAAAACTCTTCCCATCAAACCATTTTCACAAATCTTAATATTAGAAAGAATAATTATTCTTCAGTTCTTATTGAAATTATTCATTGCACTGTTTTGATTAGTACTATTCTTCTTTTACTGTGTTTCTATTACATATTTTTAAAATATTATTTTCCATGAAAGGTGTAAATGAAGATGAGGGATTTTCACATCCAGTAACACTGTTTTAGCATATGGTAAGCCATCACATACAAATGGTAGTTTACAAGGCTTTGAAAATTCCCTCTCCAGCCTATCACCCCAAGAAACAGGGTCACTGGCCCCTTCCAAAAGCAATTTATACTGAAGAGCATTTTTCTATGAGGGTTCGACTACCTTACCAGAGACTCAGTGTTAAATCATTGCAAGCCACTTGTGAATCCTCATTTCCCAGGGAAATATTTTAAGTTTTGGGATATTAAATTGAACTTCTTCTCTTGCCTCAGCTACTCCTCTTTTTCTTTTTTTTTGCATAAATTCCAGTTGGATGGTCACTTTCTAAAAATAGCTTCATATTGGACACTCTGGAAATACAGGTAGGGTAATATTTGTGTTTTGAACCATGCTGCAATATGGGGTTGCAGCAGAGACCGAGCAGCTGCATGATGACAGGACTGAGGAAGTTCTGTACCTTCCCATAAAAAGAAACATTGACACTAACGGGACTTTACTAGCAGAAATCTGGGTACTGATGACTGTTCAGTATGCAGTCATTATTTCCCTTCCCCGGGTTGAATGATGGATAACACATTGCTGACAAGTGGGGTTCTAGCCTTCCAGACACCTCAGGACATGCTTATTTATACACTAAAAAAAAAAGTGAAGATCTAATCAGTAAGATAAGCATCTGCATGAATCTTTTCAGGTCTCCAAACTTTAATTTTCTGCAAATCCATTTTTATGAATTGTTAAATAATTGAAGAAAAAAAATCCATCTGTATTACTCAGATCCCAGACTTAGGACTGATTGTAGAAAGGGACATAATTTAATGTTAGGCAGCTGCATTGTTGCTTCTCTCATATCATCCTATGCATGTAATTTATTTTAATTTAAAACAATTTTTGATAGAACCAGATCACTTAAAACAGACTGGATTTTAACTTATGAAAGAGAAATATTGTGGAGGTTTTTCAAGAACATTGTAAGCTTGCATTTCTTCACTACATTTTTTGGGAAAAAAAAGAATTTATTATTTTGCTGGCATTTTATGTGACATTGATTGAATAGGAATAAGATTGAAAATTTTCAGCTGAATTTTGAGGAAAAAAAGCCATGAAATATTTTGACTAAATACATTTTACTTTATGTCTGTCACATCCTGTCAGCCTGTCTTATTCTTCTTCTGTTTTGCAAGCCTAGTTTCTATATATGATAAACATAATGTATACTGTCTAAAGAGACAGTAGCGGGAAATCTTCTGGAATTTACTGGAGACACAGTAACTCTGCAGAAGCAAAAGTAACTTGGACCTGAAAACCTGTAGTTGTTGTCACATCAATTAAAGATAGGATTTCTGGTTTTTATAGCAAAAAGGTCTCACAAATATTTAAATACTAATCCTGAAATTAAATTGGAAAATGAAACTAGGACTCATAATTTACTGAGACATTCTGGAAATTTTACTCCAAACAAAATAATTGGTCTGACTCATCATGACAACTTATGTGGGATCTGAAGGAATAATCAGGTTACTCACAGAAATCTTTGCTTCAACATCTCACAAGATTAGGGTAAAAATATGTAAGGCTATCTATAATATTGATATTTTAAAAATATTAAAACCTGAACATTAAACCTAGTCCAGTTAATCAGAATGGCTGCAAGCCAGGCATCTTACAGACTGAGAAAATAAACTCATAAGAATTAAGAATTTGCGTTTTGTAACGCAAGACCCTTGTAAACAAATGAAAATGCACAGAACTTAATTTTAATTTCATGTTACAAATTTAATTCTGTAGTGTATACCCCTTCATATCTTTTAGTTAAGTTTTTCATATTGACCATATTGATTTTCATATAGATTTTCATATCTGAATATATTTCATACTTAATGGAAAAAAGCCACTAATAAAACACTGCACATAATTTATAAAACAGTATTATGCTGTGCAGTGGCATTAAGCCCTTGCTTATTGCTTTTTTACTACTACCTTTGGCCACAAGTTTCCTTTATAATTGCACATAGCACAAAACAAACACAAAAATCCCCCAATCCTACAGATAGCGCAAAGTGGGCAGAATGCATATTTTTCAGCTGGCATCTTGTTCTTTAAAGATGGCATTCTTCCCTCTTGGTTCCTTGTGACTGACATCATTATAGTCTTACCTCTATCCAACAAAAAAACAATAATTCTAAGGAGTTGCATTCCTTAGTTAAAATTTATTTGCTCTCTACTTGAACTTTTTCTGTATTAAAGACCACAGAACTAAGTATGCTCCGTTTTTATTGCTAATATTGGCTAAAACAGACTATATTGATGGTGTAAATAAATGCACAAAACTAAGCAGACTAAGATTAAAATCAGTTTCATTTGATTTTTTTAATGTCAATGTAGAACACCTGCATCCATACAAGTCACTGAAAACTAACTTATAGTCAATAGGGAGAAATAAATACTGTCAAAGTGCGATTCACCCAAATTGATGCAGATACCTAATTCAGGAAAAGATAAATTTTACAATCAAAGTGTCTATTTCTCTACAGTGACTATGGAGAGACCAAAAGGTGACCAGCTCAGATATAAATATGTGCAAGGTAGTTGTCTGCGTTTGATCAGATGAATCACAACTTAGCAGTCAGCCTGATCAAATTTAAGTGTTACATGTCTAGGCAAAAAACATCTAGTTGTCTGTCTGTTTTGACAGAAAATCAGAAATCATAATGACTCTTTAATCATTTAAACTGGTTAAAATGCCAACTTAACTTTTGTATTTGACATTATTTTGTTTTCATGATGTTACTATTGCTTTGATTTCTATGCATATGATGGGAAAAAAATAGGGAAAAAAAAAATCTCCTTCTTTTATGGAATACAAGAGTGAATGAAGATCTTAGGTATATCTTTATCTGTAATAATTACTGTGTTTAATTACCACTCCAGAACAAGAACTTTTGCAAGAATAAGTTTACTTAAGCATGTTAAGTACCAACTCAAAAATTTAAAACATGCTTAGCAAATGCAATAGAAATTATGTCAAACATGATTCTTAGCAATAGCTAAAGACAATCATCTAGTCCCTTTCACAAATGTGCATCATCCATCAAATTCATGAGCAGATGTCTCAAACAGTTAAGCTTAACAAACAAAAACAAATATAGCCATTTCATTCATTACATGATTCTGATTCCTACTAATTTTAACCTGGTCATACTATAAATTGCTAGAACTCTCATTTGGTTAAACTGCTTTTAAGATCTTAATTTATTATGAAAGGCATTTTACTGTTCCTTGTCTTTTCTTTTTTCTTTTTTTTTTTTCAAACTGTATTATCATATTTGGTTCATAAAATCAATGCAATATTCTCCATTTGGGATTTTAGTCTGATTGAAAACTAGCTCTCACAATGCCATAATTCTGAACAGTTAATTTCCTTTACTACTTTTTCCCCTTAAAAAATCATTCATCTGTAAAAAGTGTGGAGACTTTTCCACCTATGTAAAATTTTAATTTCAGAGAAGGAACCAGCAAAAATAGAAAGTTTTTGAACATGATTGAAGACATATTTGAAGGTATTATTAGAGGAGTTCCAGAAGTAAAATGAAACCAAAATGAGAGCTAATACTTGACAAGTAGAGATGTTGTACATTCTCAAAATAATTAGGTGCGCAGAAAAAGAGATAAATCAATCAGGCTAATGACCTGGTTAGATAAAATGTGAGGAAGTTATAGAATGTTTGTGGCAATCATGTTGTGTAAGGGCTATGAATTTCAGTGGCCCACTTTAAAAAAATATTTTCTGTGATATAGTCAAGCATGACAGGAGAAAATCAATTAAAAAAAAGATACATCATAAGACCTGAAGAGATTATATTTACAAAACCTAAATAATGAGGAAACACAAGATTAAAAAAAAGAAGGAAAGGAAGGGAAAGGAAGGGAAAGGAAAGGAAAGGAAAGGAAAGGAAAGGAAAGGAAAGGAAAGGAAAGGAAAGGAAAGGAAAG
>KZ505690.1:1088415-1108783 GCA_002844005.1 Limosa lapponica baueri
AAGGAAAGGAAAGGAAAGGAAAGGAAAGGAAAGGAAAGGAAAGGAAAGGAAAGGAAAGGAAAGGGAAAGGAAAGGAAAGGGAAAGGAAAGGGAAAGGAAAGGGAAAGGAAAGGGAAAGGGAGGGACACTGATTCCATAGAGAGGGTAGAAACTTATGTGCTACTAGGGCTGTGCAGAGGTAAAGTCCTTCATGGAAGTGACCTTTCTTCCTTCCATCTGTGTTTGTAAATTGTGTGTCCATCCCACCCTTCAAGTAGTGCTCAGGAATTAAGAGTTTATAGAGGAAGTAACTGTTCTGAATGTTCAGAAAAATATAAAGGAATAATGTGGTTTTTTGCATGTTTTGTATAAACAGTCACTGGAGTGAAATTAAGTAGGCTTTGTAAAATGAACTCATCTGAGTCAGATGGATGCTATGTAATTTGGGTTTTATATATCTCCACTTATATATTTTTTACTTTCTGATTGTTAGCTAATTTGCTTCTCCCAAAATGCCTAGGTTCTGGTGATGGGTACAAGAAAAGTCCCCAGTCTGGCTATTTCAAAAAAAAAAAACTATTTGAAAACAATTGAGTATCAGTTTCCTATCTCTGCTGAAATGCCAATAAATGTACCTGCTATGGGGTTGTTACATTTTTAGTCTTAGATTCCACATGGTCATAGGTACCTGTTCATCTAGTCTATGTTGATTGAATTGACCAGTTCTCTTTGTGCATAAGCACAGCTGTAGAAAGTGTTAGAATATTCTTGTTTTTATTTTCACCAACACATATTTTACAATAAGAGTTACATCTTCTTTTCATTGTTGGTGCTGGCCACCTGTCAAAGTGGTATAGGACAGTCAGGACAACAGAAAATGACAATAAATACTGAGGACATAAATTACCTACTTGAACAAGGTGGAAAATGTACATATTTTTAATTAGCAATATTAAATTGTTATTTAATGTAACTCAAACGCAAAATAATGCACCTTGGATGTGAAAAAAATAATAAATTACTCAAATATGTCACAGGACTGAAAAGTTGACTTCATCAAAATGAGAAATGTACCAGGTTATCACTGCAGACAACTTAGTGTACATCTGTGGTCAAAAATAATCAAGATGGTAGGTTGCATAAGTAAAGAAACACTGAATAAGGCAGAGAATATTTTAAATCCCTGATACATGTCAGTGCTGCAATTTCATCTAGAACACATTGTCTTGTAATAGTCTTATCAGTTCCAAAAGAAAAACAACAGGAAAACTGTTTAAGAAGGGCGAGAAGAATAGCAAAGACCTCCCATTGGCTAATACGGAGATAAGCTGCAAAACATGGAGCTTGCTATGTTTGGAAAAAAAGTGAAGTTGCATATGTCAGGGCCCGTAGTCATAACCACTGACCTGAGACAGTTTGATGTATCTTCTATAACTACCTTCCACCTGGGATTGAGCTTAGGAGGCCAGGAGAAACAGTTGAGAGTGATTGCTTGTTTTCTATATTTGTTGGAAAGGAGTGGAAGAAAGGGGACAGTGTTCTGGGTACAATGTCTTTTGACACCAGGCAGCAAACACAATGAATGACAGGTACCGTACCTGAAGGAGGAAAGGGAGTGTCATCAACAGACAGCCTGCCAGCAAAACTGAAGTCAAGAAAACTGCAGCTGCGAGGTAGTCAGTCTGCATCTCAGCAGCTACACCCCACATCACCACCCACGTGTGCTGAGATCACAGCTAACCTTGTTTTCCCATGCGCAGGTCTCCTGAATATACTTGCTTTAGCAGCACCCAAACATGGCAACAAACACCCCAGATGAGTGCTCCACCTGGTTGAGGACATGGCACCATCTTTAAAAACGTCACTGTACACCACAGCTAGACAGCAGCACATTTCTTTTCCGTGCTGCTAGGAGCGCACCTAGAAAAAAACAGTCTTTCCTGAATTCAAAAAGTACCACCTGGAGAACATTGCTGCTGCCACAACCTATTCTTTGTGTCCACCCTCTCCCCTCAATGCATGTTGCAGGACCCCCATCTCATAGTCTTAGCGCAACCAGAAGGTTACTCTAGAGGCTGGCCTGAAAGGGCTGAAAATGGCTCCAGGCAAACAACTCAAAGTGAGAGCTGCAGCCCATTTGAAGTGACCCACTGGGCACGCTAGACTGTCTTTCTCTTTAAAAAGGTGGTGATGGCAGGGACTGGAGTGGTGCAAGGCATTAACTGAAGGGCAGAGGAAGAAAGGGAGCACCTTTGTGATACATCATTAGATTCTGCTCCTGACTGAGCATTCTTACACTTCAAAGAGGGCCTCACCTCACTGGGAAGGGTGCCAGAGATGCATCCTCAGTGACTCCCTCCAAGCAGGTGCCTACCACAGTACTGGTGCCACCCCCATTTGCCTTGACTGAGATGAAAGACACCATACATTGCCCCTCACATTCCTTTTTATTGTTTTTGAAAAGTCTGGGTGGCTTTCTTGCGTGCTTTTTCCTGTTCCCAAATATTGATTTTTTTTTTTAAAGCAAGCTTTATACATAGTTCAGATTTATGTTAAAGCCTTTGTTAGAAGTTGTTGTCTACTGGCATGTGCAATGTCTTGGTAGAGGTGCTCTAGATGCAAAGATCAAAAACATAGGGTTATTGATGGGATGAGAATGGAGAGAAAAAACAAGAGTCTTGGTCATGACAGTGCCCTGCATGTTAAGCACCTCTAGCAGGGCAAAGGTAAGAATTATTATTTCTGTCTGTATAAAATGTGGAGGAAAGGAGAGAGACAGAAACATTGTGGATAAAGAGCAATGATCAATGAACAGAGGCAAGGAGGCCATGATTCTGTAGCTCTTAGGGAAGGGGGAGGGGTTGGAAAGGATGTGGGCAGGAAGGCTTTCTGAAGAAGAGACTGTGGAAAGGACTGGCAACGATTGCCAGTGGGAGAATTGTGGGAGAGGAAGAGGAGTCAGATCCACTCTTCGACAGCTGTTGGGGGAAGACAGAAAGGCCTCATTGCATTGCTTCTTCAATTGCTCTGGAGACATTTGTGAAGCTATACCCGGCTCAGATAGCTACATGCAGATTCCCATCCCCTGTCGCTCACTTCTGGGATGGACAAACAAGAGCTGAAGGATCTTGTCCAGCTATGATGCCTCCTGTCAGCATGCATCCTTGTAAGCATCCTTGGGAATAAAGTAGAGCAAGAGTTGATGATCCAGTTAGCATTAAGGACCATGTTGTCCAAGCTGTCCCTCAAAACTAACTTTTCTTCAGTCAGGTGGCTGAATGCACGCTTCTCCAAAGACCTATCAGGACTGAAGTGAACAGAGGTTATGATTGTCCTGAAGTAAATTCAGAACTCACAACTGTAATGAGTAGGTAACATCTGCCATGATGAAGAATGGAATTAGGACCACACACAGGCCAATACCTTTAATAAAGGTTTGCCCTTTTGTATCACCTGCGGATAGCAGAGTATGTTGAGGTATCTGGTGCGTTGGGATTCACTGGCATAGCTAACAGTGCTGGCCATGACTGCCAGAGAAGACTTCGGATAGTCAGAGGCAGCAAAGGTTCAAAAGGTGATGGCAACTCATTTCTCCACCATGATGGACTTAGGGGATGACCAGAGCTCCCTGCAGAGAATGACTGTGGAGCATGAGTGTTCTGCACCCACACTGATCACACTGCTTGCTGCTCCACATATCCCACCAGTGGGGCATTGTCTCAGGGCTGCCAAATTTCCATTCTGGAGACAGGTATTGTGTGCGATGTGACTTGTGCACCCTGCACATAAACATAGCACAGACTGCTGATTTGGGCATGTGGTGCATGTGGGTACAGCTTGTCTGCCATGCATGGGCCAAAGGACAGCATGCAAGTCTTGCGGAATACATTTTATGAGATCACAGGGCCTGTGCCAACTGTCTAGCAGTTGGGACAAGGATACTCTGTTTTGGGAGGCTATGAATGTAATAGGAAGGATGGTTAGAGAACAAGCTTTCATATTCTTAGCACACAATTAGTCAGTGAAACGTGCATATTGTGTAGTTAGTACTCATAGTCCAAGCAGAGACAATTATAGTAATAGGGTTAGTGAATTCTTAAAAGGAGTAAGTGGAATGCATGAATCATTTCAAAGTTTTTTTCCAAAACAGGTAATCTCTTTCAGTGGTTCTTGGCTTAGGGGAGTGAAAAAAGGAGCTGGTAACACAGTGATTGCAACTACCCCTGACTGATACGGACTTTGCTCAGTAATTTATACTCCTTAAATTAGAGTACTGCAAGGTGTTCTACTCAGAATCCTTACAGAGCATTTCAATGGTTCTGCTCACACAAAAAGTTGGGCAAACCATCCTTATGAGCACATAATGAAAGTGCCCTGTTATTCAAGCAGCAATGCTATTATAGTCTGTCTTTAGAAAGAGAAAAGGGGCGCGGAGGAATGATGTAAGGCATATATTTGCATCAGCATAGAGGAAAAACGTGAATTTATACAGAAGCAGCAGAAAGAAACAGGACAGTTGAAAAATCCTTAACAAAGTGCTAATGTATAATTTGATCTGGGTGAATAATAGCACAATATTTACTCGATTTGTTTTTCATAAATGAGAGACAATTTTTGAACTGATCATAGGGTCCCGAAATGTTTGTTGTTCATATTTATTTAATAAGTACTTTCCACACTTGATTGCTTATTCATAAACTTTATATTGTCAAACTATGTTTGTCCAGACAAGACACAGGATGTGGCTTTTCTTCCTGGGTTAGAAAGTCCTTCCAACTAATGCTTCTCTATATTTCCTATTTCATCATTCATTTCCTGTGAATGTTTGTGCTGGAAACTACATTAGTTAAAAGTCTCTAGGAAGGGTGCATGAACACATAGAAAGAATTTATTTAAGAATTCCAATTAATAATTGGCTTTGTTGTGCAATATATGTTTACTCAGGTATAGTGGAATATTGGCAAAAACAGTAAGGATGGGGTGATAATAAGAGAGAAAATAAGCCAGTAAGGTCTAATGCAGTGAATTAATCAGGCTACTTACTGGAACTGTAAACCAAAGTATTATTTCTATAAAAAAAAAAAATTACTTGGAAGTAAGCCAAAGAATCCAAAACCTTGTTACAAATTTTTCAGGAAGCTTTTTACCTTATCTTATTTCCTGTTAAGTTTTCCCACTTGAAGTAGCTTTTTACTTCTTCTGCACTAATTGTATTTTCTCAGATCTTCATTTAAAACAAAATTAATCTTTTCATTACATGTTACTAGGTTTGAAAATTGAAGGCCCTCCGTGCATATTTGTTAAATGATATTTGAAACAAACTTGTATCTGTTTTCCACAAGGAGACTGTTTCTTTCTTTCTCAGGGTAAGTTTGAAAATAGAATTTCTCAGCAACAAAGCTGTTTAAATAAGTTACTGTTACTGTTGTAGTTTGTCATGTGTTGCACTCAGTTGCACCAATTGGTTGTTGAACAAGACAATAAACTGCGCTACTGAAATGAATTGGGTTACTGTCAGCATTTCGCTAGTCCAGTTTGCAGAATAGCGATTGCATTGGCCCAGAGGGACAGCGCAATGAACTAAGTGAGGGGACAGGAAAAAGCACCTGGAGGAAGAAATTATGGGATGATATTAAACTAGCATTGCCACCATGGAAAGCCTCACATAAAATCTATTATTACTACTACTATTATTATTACTAATAAAAATAAATAATAATGATAATGCACACTGTGGTGTCCAGCACAGTAATTATGAAGATATTCCAATGGCAATTGCAGTCCCAAGAAGCACTGTTCTCATCCCACTTCTTACTCATCATTTTTATCACTCACTTATACTATTACGTGATGGAAACAAAATAATAAAAATATGCTGGCATTTCAGTGAACCATCTTTATTTTTTAAGTATATTTTAGTAATCTTCACTATTAATTTTCCCAGATCTAACTTGGAGCTTTCATAGCCACACACTTTTTCCATGGTTGGAGAGCAAAATACATGGATTTATAAAGAAAAAAACCCCAAACAACATGGCAAACTTAGTGATGGAATGATTGTTTTTCATACTTTTTTTCCTGTATTTTGCAGCTTTCTGAAGAATGTCCATCAGTCGTTTAAGCCTTGAGTCTGATACTCAGATGATAAAAATCTGCAAATAAAATTACAATAGATGTATGCCAACAATGATTGTATGGAGGTGTAGGTCTTTGTAGTATGAGAGGGACTTCAGTATTGTATCTCTGATTAATCTTTCTAAGTATATGTATTTTCTAGCAGAAAAATAGATAAAAAAGAAAATGACAGAAATACAGTTAGCTTGTTTAAGGGAATGCAAAACATAACAAGAAAATCAGGCTTTATACAGGCAGAGGAATTAGCTTTTGGTAATTTAATGCAGATAGTTTTAATTAATATCAAAGTTCATACGCTGCCCACCTTGCCAGCTTAGTTTTAAGGGAAATCTTTGAGAAATATTTATCTGGGCAGATGTCTCACCAAGATATTTGTACAGAAATACAGCCAAGAATTATGCAGTCCTTTCAAAATTAATGTTGTTTAGTTTGTTTTGTAATTACGAACATAATTGAAAATACAATTGTTTGAATTATTAATAAGGCCCAAACTGTCTGTGTGTTATCCACTCTGAATAATGCTTCCATGTTTAGAATGAGAACAGAGAGACTACTTAGAAAATTCCTATAGCTCCACTGAGGGAAACTTGGAGTATCCAAGTTCATATCTACAACACCTTAACTCTCCTTTAAATATTTTTATGTTTATGTATTAAAATTGTATTGTATGTTTGCTTGTTGCAACATTAGAATAATGACAGAACCATTTTTTGCTGCACACAGAATCCTTGTGCCCCTCCTTGGTCCACAAGCATTGATTAATTTAGTAACTGAAGAACTACTAAATTAGGAACAACTGAGGAAGCTTAACTGCATATGAGAAAATCTACTGGGAACCCTAGGATAGTTTTACATTCCCTTGCTTTTCCTGTTGCCTAATGTTAAGTATGTTTGTACAATATATGCATAGCATCTATGCAAATATTTTCAGAAGATGAAGCTCTTGCATCAAACCCTCAAAGCAGAACATGGGCAAATCTCGATCCTTTGCTGTGAAGGTAGCCTGGAATGCTTACATGCATGGAAGGGAAAGAAATCCCTGAATTCACCTTAGATTTTTGCTTTTTGCTTTTCAATAACTCAAAAGTTTTTTAATTCATGGTATCAATAACTACAAGGAGGTGAGTGGCATGAGCTGTGACATTTGCTCATAGTCAAGAGCAGATTTCCTTTCCCATCTCTTCCCAAGAAGCGATGTCTATATGTGCTTGTGATGAGCAAATATTTTTCACTTTTCATAATGCAAAATTACTTATAGACATAGTTAATGCCTAAAAAAAATACTTTTCATTAGGTTCTTGTTTGCATTGTTTCTTCAGGAAAAAAACCTGTGCACATACAATTTTGTACATTAAACTAAGAGCAGCATTCTCAAATGTGTCTGTGAAACTAAAAGCTTTAATTTTTATATCCAAAATTATTTTGGCACTGGAGAGCTAAACTTACATGCTATGAATCACCCTGAAAGAGCCTTTCCCTTTTTTTTTCTTGGCAAATAGTAGAAAAGTCTCCTTTAGTCTTGGGCTAAAATTAGCCACTATAAAATAGTTCCTGCTTCCACACAGAATCACCCTTGTATGTACTTCTACTGTTACAGCACCGAGAAAGTTGCCTGGGAAATGTAGCAAAGCCTCTAAACTGAAGTTATGTAAAGTACATAGACTGGTTTTGTGCCTCAGTAGAATATCATAAACAATTCAGTCACCCACATACTGTCTAAACATCTGGTTAACTTTTAACATCTGATTAACTTTTTTGAAATGCCTAACTTTAAAAACATGCCATCATTGTTGGAGTACTTATTTATTCAGCTGTAGCTTCATCATCTGAAGGGTAGATAAATTGCAATTAAGAAATCAAGTTTCTTCCAGAAGGCTACCAAAAATTATGAAATTTTCAAGTCCTACCTCCCCATTTCTGGATGGAATTTCCCCATCAAGAACTTTAAGTTCTCTACATCATTGTATATATAAACCAAAAAATTTCTCCACTATTCTTGTTCTTCTTTGTGCCACTTCTTAACCTAGATAGGTTTGGTTTGCTTTTAAAACACCTTAAGACAGAAGTATATTCACTCTACTGGTAAACTTAAAACCTGAAGGCCAAAACATCATTTAATTTGGTCTGCCCTGAAACTTCTTCTGTAAAACACAGGTTTCACTGTTTTGAACCTCCAAATGTGTCCTGTTTTTTCAAGTTAGTCACTGCAGAAAGTTCAGACTGAGAAAAAAGAGTACAGCTTTCACAGAGGTTGATAAATAAGGAAATTATAAACATTTATTTTCATTAAAAACCAGGGGAAAAGTAAAACAATAGTTTTCCATTTCAAAAGGGTGTCTCCAAGTTTCATTAATGTCAGTATGAGTTACAGTCTCCCCACTGGTTATCCCTTAACTATTTCTTTACTGCCACAACATTCTCACCCTTCCTGATCCTCTATGTCTATTAACCACCTATTACATCTTCTCATGATTTTAACTTATTGCCCTGCACATCAGAGACTGGAGAGTAGTATTAAACTTCACTTTAGGTGATAAACTAAAGCAGATCCCTCCTGAGGCTCAGTGGACAGAGAAGAGAGAAAGAGGCTCTTCAGAAGACAAGGGGTCTAATTAAAATTGTTCCCTGCAAAGGACCCTATCTCTCTACACTGACTAAGGAAGGACTTCAGAGAGATTAACTAGTTTACCTTAGTGAATTCCCTCTCTGTCAGTGTTAAGTAGGTATCTATAGTTAGTCACAGCAGTGACTCCCCCTCCGTTTTGCATTTTTCTTTGTGTACTAAAAGGAATTCTGGCCTGTAATTCAGATTTTTAGGGAGTTCTCTCTTGTAGGTAACTATTTAAAGAGTAACAAACAGTAATGACACAGTGAAATTGCACTTTTTTTTTTTTTTGAGAAATACAAGAAAGAAGCTGAAGATCATTGCCTTTCCAAAGTGTTTCATCTCTTATTATTTCATGAAGCCCATATGCAGCAAAGCCAGCCAACACCATATGAGATGATGGGCTGTGAACTCTGAGAGCACCCGGTCACCTCAGCAACGTACAGTGCACTTCCACTGGCCCTGGGCCAGACGGGTTTGCGGCTTCAAGCAAATTATAGCCATAATTGTGGTGCTTAGAGGCAGAGTCTGTCTGCCTACCCCTACTAAGACTCTGAATATGCTAGGTAACGGGCTGGAAGCTGTATTTGCTTTGGTGCAATGGGAGGAAGCGAGTGTTACACAGCCGCAGCTGGCGGCCAGGAGCTGTCTCCAGAAGCAAAAAAGAGAACAAGATGAAAGGAAAGAGAAGAAAAATGAACTTCAACGGAATGTAAGAGTTAAATTTAAGACCCACTGAAGCTAATTAGCAGGCTAAAGTACCCAGTATACTACATTTCCTTTTTCTGTCTTCCCCCTCAACAAGAAAAAAAAAGCGTGAAAATAAAGCTCTGCTTTCCCAGCAATGTAATGTAATGAAAATGTAATGTATCACCAAATATCAGCTAATGTGTTTTACTGGAAAATTAGCAAAGCAATATTCATTTACTCTAAGGTTGAGAATGATCTGAAAGAGACCACTTTTGTAGAAAATATTTATTTGTGTATTCACAAAGGCAGCTGTGCCACTTAGAGAGAGAAAGCAACCTGATTTGGAACAGTAAGAAATATTCAGTCCTTAGGAGCTAAATGAGGTAAGAAATAACATGATATGCTGACCTATATAGTAGCCCATCAAGAGGTGAATTCATTATTTTTATTATTTAAAGCAGCACTTTGCAGACATTAACTAATTCTCCCAGCCTCCTCCGTTTATAAATAGAGAGGGTGAGGAAGAGGGAATGAATGCTTTGCCAGAACCATTCCCCATCTAAAGAGTGGAAACAGAATAAAATCTCAGGAGCTCTTTCCTTGCAGCCTGCACTCAGTTCTCCAAGTCTCTCGCAATGCTTATGGAACCGAAGCCAAAGCGTTTAGAGACTTACTGGTGATGTCGCAGACAAAAGGAGACATTTGCCTTCAGGTCAGACACATTAGATTGATTGTGGGACGACTCCAAGAAGACCACAAGAGCTTGAGTCATCCTACAACTTGAGTCACGTGCATTCCTCACAGGAATACCCTGGAAGGCAGGGGAGGTAGAGAAAAAAAAAAAAAAAAGCCACCCTGTTTCTCCCTAGCTGGCAGATGGCATTGCAGCCACTTGGCAGAAGGCAGGATATTACAGTTTGGTGGAAAGGGATACATCCCGGGTCAAAAAAAAAAAAAAAAAAAAAAAGAAAAAAAAGAGCGTCAATATATGGTTCATTCATGTCTGCTTTTCTAGTAAACAGAAAAAGAACACGGTATGAAAGGGAAGAGAAAAGAAGTTTCAAATATGGATTTCACGCTCATTTACAGCTTTTTCTTCAGGAAGAATCTTTTGTAGGACACAAAAAGAAAGCCAGAAACCTGGCTGATTAACTTAGAATTATCACCTGTCTTTTAGAGAATTAAGTCTAGGTTTGATAGGCAACAATGTAGAGTTAATCAGAGAGTTTTCTTCCATAATCAGTGGAAAGAGATGGCAGGAGATGACTTGCCATACAAGAGTGCCTGTCTTAGACACCTATTTAAAGGTGGAATAAGCTGTGCTCTGGAAGTAGCTGAATCTTTTTATTAGCAAAATGATGAAAGGATATGCTTTGACTGGATGCTCAAGTCTAGATAGCTAACCTGTGGAAACCTCAGGGCAGAACCTGCTAGATGTCTCTCCTGCATGCCTGCATTTAAAACTCACACTGCAGCCATGAGTATTTGCAACAAAAAGATATTACTAAGATTTCATATGACCAGTCTGAAGAGAATTTTCTAGGATGGCATATTTTCCAGGATAGTGGAATAAAATATGCGGTAATAAGCAGGGAGAAGTTTACTTGGTAACATACATTATTTCTAATTTAATTCTTTCTCTCTTGTCCACATTCTTCATACCACAGTCACGGATGGAAACCAGGCTACAAATACAAGTTAGTGTGAATTTTGGAATAGCACCATCATATCAGTACATCACAAAGAAAACCTATCTAATGTAGGCATTGTAACTTAAACTGATAAAAAATTTTCCACAATAACATGCTTAAACAGAAAATCAGACTATGAATGAAACAGTGAGGTTGTATCCAAGAGTTTTCTTTGTGTGAGGATGAGAGAGAACAAATGGAAACTATTTGGCTGATCAACCAAAACTTTAGACTTTTTACACATTTTTTTTATTTTATTTAAGAAAAAAGGTTATAAAAGAGTATTTCTAAGAAAAATCAAGTATTATGATTTTCCTATAAGGTGAATTTTGACAAAAGGAAGGGGTAGGATATCTATAAGGCAAGTAAGCAAAAAAGACAAAAAGATGTCTGTAAAAACATAACTGGGCTATAACACTCATTAGAAGACAGCAAATGTACACAATTAGTAAGAAAGGGAAAGGAGGAAAAAATATTTTAAAAGATGTAGTCTACCTTCTGTTGTTGTTTCAATCCTTTTTCTTCCATCCCTGTATGGGGGCAATCTTTATTCTTCTGTCTATTCCCTTTCTACAAGCCTGGCTTAAAAACCCATTGCAATCTTTCCCCTGATCTCAGCATGCTTTGGATCAGACCTTACTCTAATAGGCATAGGCTAATTTGTGTGACACATTTATATTATCTTCTTCCTGCTGCAGTCATGTGCAAAAGTTATATTTCACTTGTTTGATGGCTTCAGTTAATGAAGAATAGCCTCAGTTCATTTCAGCTCATGCCCAAATATACCAGCTGGATGTTATATTATGACTGAGCTCTCATTATAAAGATGTCATGATAGAGATGACCTACAATTTTTGGAGAGAAATTATCGGACTTCCAGATCCCATGTCATCCTTTCATTGTTCTATGGCTGAAAATGTCAACAAACAAAAACATGTTCTCATTCTCTAACAAGAAGTCTCATAGGATACAGAGCAAACATCTGCAAGATAATTCAATCAACATAACGACATTAGTATCTTCCAAGTTTGTGCTGCACAGCCTTTGAAAATCCAGCCTGACAAACTTTTGCAACTTACTGTGTGATAGATGATCCTCTATTTTTTTAAGAAAAGCTTACAAAAAAAAAAAAACAACAACAAGGCAAAGGGACTAAATTGAAGGCAATGTGGAAAGTGGGAACAAAACAGAGTGCAAGAAACTTAAAATCTGAATCAAAGCTCTTTGAACAGGGATTAGTAGCTCCAGTGCCTGCTAACATTATCACAAATTTCCCATTGTTTGGGGGCGATCAGGCTCAGATACCTGAAACTTTCTCACAATAATTCAGTTTTCTGAAAAATACTGAATGGGAAACTAAAACACTAGGAATGGGATGGGAAATAAAATTAATTCTTCAGTGTTCTTTACTTGCTTGTGTCTTACAACCATCATGGATATTATTCTTAGCAAAAAGACTCAGATAATTAAATCTCTAACTCCCTTCCCAGGTAATGTATAAAATAATACCCACAATTTATTGTAAGAAGTTGGAATAAAACAAAAATTATACAACTTTAAGGATGCTAAAGCACATATTTGACATATCATTTTGCCTACAAAGAATGTATAGATATTCCTATTGAATACAAATTGTTTAACCTGTACAAAAAAAATCAATATAAGAGGAACTGGTAAAGGGCCTGATAATGTTTGATTCATATTAAAAGTGCTGGATGACACTCCGATGCAAAGGTTTAACTGAGTATTTCTATTAATAATTGTTGCAACAATTGCTCCTATCAGTAGAACCAGTCAACCCAAAAATAAAATGAAATCTACTATTTTAAAAATAGCCTGCTGTAGGATTTTACAAAAAGAAGTGCTGCTTAGCAATTAGAAAATACATTTTTTCTTATATAAAGAACATACATTATAAAGACAAGACACGACTCTCAAACCTGTTAAAATAATCTGAAAGACCTATATACAGCTCTTCAGACCTTGCAATTTTGTATCAAAAAATTGAAGAAAAGCAAAAGATTAACGCAGGAAATTACTGTGTGCATGACTATAGGCAAAAAATTAAGTAAAGTAAGAAACAGTAAAGCCTTTTATTCTGACGAGTGTTTACTATTGTTAATGTGTTATGTCAAGAATTATTTCTGCTTGGTAAACTAAAGTACTTTCACATGGAAAGAAAACACATTATGTAGGTTAAGCAATACTTTCAAGTCTCTTGAATGTTGTGCATGCTCATTCTCTTAGACTGTCCTCGGTGCTTGATAAATTAGCTATCTTACATATTATAAGTCAAAGAATTAAAGAACATCAGCTCTGATTGTATTGGTCGAAGCACTCTATGGCAGAGCTGACGCTGAACTACATTACTTTAGGGAGATCCATCTGTGAAACATCTGGTGACTTCACCAGCTAGGGATACAGACCTCCATGAGTTCCTCACACTTGCCAGAACACTTTGGAACATGAGTAATAAATATTCCCAATAAAAAGTGTCTTTTCAAAGGGAAGCCAGTATTTTGCACTACTAGAGTTATTCAGGATAAACAATGAGTATGGGGACATACTTCTGTAATGATAATTTTGAGGAAAGTTTGTCCCTTTTCTTCACATTCATATAATTCATTAACCTAATTTAAATAAAATTCTGTTATTTAGATCGGATTTGTGATAATAAAATTTTGAAGAAGCTTTGAGAGAAAGAAGCTACAGTATGTGCTTCAGATTCTTTACCCCACTGCATGCAATCAGCGTCATGATTTTTAGACATTATTTTATAGCCTTATTTTTTTCCCTTGAGCTCCAAGACCTAACACTAAGGGGCACCAGAGAACTGAACTGCATCTGTTCAGATCCGTAAGGAACCAGCTGCTGCAACTAACGTTGTAAGTTATTCACCGTGCTAGGTGGAGAGGGAATGGGGCTTTGGGGGAAACATAACAGGAGAAACAACAGTTCTGCATGACACGTTCTCTAGTAAAGAAAACTGTCACTGGAAAAGGAAGGATGTGCTCATTTTGGGAATGCTGAAAGTCTTATTACTGTTTGTTGCTAGGTGTTGAAAAAGAACTCTCACTTTGTTTTTCCAGACAAAAGTTGGGAAACGTGTGAAAATATTCTATGATGTGAAAATGGATTTTTTGGAGAAGCTAAGTGTATCTAAAAAATCCTAGCAGATTGACTTTGTTTGCTTTGATTCTAGACAAGTGTAAACAGAGGTGCACAGACTTAGGAATTCATTCTTTTATTAAGTTTCAGATGAGGCCTGGATACCGGCATTTTTTCATTACCAATTCTTAAAATTCCACTATGGAGACAAAGCACATTTCTAATTTCCCTGTGGACTGAAAAATCGCCTGTTACCCTCTCATTTTCCCAACAGGACAACAGGAAAACAGTATTTTAAAAATAATAAATCAAGCCTATTTGCCAAGTGGGGACTCCAAAGCCGACTTCCTTCACTGTGAGTTTCGCTGTCAAACAGAGAATAACTATGCAGCCAGTGACACGTGTCTTAACATAGCGCATTCTGAAAATCTCACACCTGATATCAGGAACCTGTTGCTTATCCCAGTTGGGCTTGGTTTTTTTGTCCTGTATTGCTGTTTCAGTCCCTCTATTCCACCACAAAATACAGAACCAAACAGGAAAAACAGAATTAAATAAATTACACTACATATTAGAGAAGTTAAATTGTTCTTATTCCCTTTTAAAAGCTCGGTCACGGTCTTGTTCCGGAACAGAAAGCATTACAAAAATGCAGATACAGTACAGGGCCCAGTATGTCAAATCATTGCAATCAAATCTCCAAGACCAAAATTAATAATGTACCATTAGCAGATGGTGTGAGCTGATTGACTGAGAATTGCAAAGATGCATTCTGATTTGAGTACTGTAGACTTTTCCTTATAATATTAGCACTTATTTCTGTGTCTTTAAATAGACTATCAAAATAAAATCCACAGATAACTTCTGCTCAGTGTAGAATTTGACTCATAGATCTTTTAAGGCCAGATGAGACCATTATGATAATGAGCTTTGACCCCCAGTATAACACAGGGCATAGAACTTCACTCAGCAATTCTTCCCTCGGGTCTGCGTCTTCTGTTTGAGGTATACCATCTCCTTTTGAAAGACATCCAGCCTTGATTTATTACTCAAAGTGACGGAAATTCCAGCACATTCCTTGGTAAGCTCACCCCTCAGTGAACAACTGCTGCAGTCAGAAAAGGTGCAAGTTTTGTCCTTCTCTAATACTGTTTAGTTTGAGATTTCTTCTCACTACACCTTTCAAAACTGAATTAAGCTGTCAGGGATCTATACCAGCTTATAGACCATGGCCATGTTTGTTGAGGGATGAAGTTTTCTTTAACCAAATAATGGGGAAAAGCCATCTTTTGGGGTACATTGTACACCTTGTTCAAGGGCGTTAACAGTTCTAAACGGCCCCTTACTCCAGAATGGAGAAAGCCTCTGGAACAAGGAAATGTATGGCCTGTAAACCTTTTCCCAATCCAATGGAGAAATTAAAATATACATCTTGGCTACGCTATGGCCAGATAGCATACCTGGTATCTCAAAAGGAAGACCTTGTAACTCCAGGTCTTCATCTGATAATGTTCAACCTCTAGCTGGCACCTTCTCTCATCTTGTGCAGGGTGCAAGTTTTTCTGTTGCTGTTACATTGAGGTGTGTCAGCAAGCAAGATGAACATAACCTAGGAGTGACCAAACAGTATGTTTGTTTAAGCAAGAGAACCTGCTGGTAGGGCCGTGCAAGTGGTGGGATCTCTGCTGTGGGTCTCAGTGGAGATCATCAGCGATTCATCATCCTAGTGAGAGGGTTAAGCCTGCTCTCTCTGTCTCTCTCTCCAGGCAGTGACATCTAAAAGATGAAACACGACTGGCAGCCTTTACCCAGCTCCTGTGCTGGACCAGGGTTTTGCAAAAACTTCTCTTGGGGGAACAGTTTGGGGTTTACGGGCATTTTGCTTTCTGGCTCGCTGACTGAAAGACAGGCAGCTGTGTTAAGGTATTTTACTGTGGGGCCAAAACATGCCAGGATCCAGCCCTGGAGTTTCCTATGCCATTTGTGATTTGCTATGACAAGGACAGACACGGTGACAGACCTCTCCAGCCACCATCCTGCGTGGACATGGTGTTTCAGGGCCACGAAGGGAAGGAGACCCTGAATGAGAGAGGGATGGAGGGTGGTACCGAGCAGTCCCTTCAGTGAGACGAGTGGGAAGAGTTGCATCGAGGAGGCCCTTTGGAAGGGCCATGTGGTCCCCAGTGCCTCTCCCACCTCCTCCTCCTCCTCAGGCAGGAGGAGGCAGAGTTGCTGCTGCTGCCAATGCGCCAGGATAGAGAGATCTCGGCGCGGGAGGAGATGACGCAAAAGGCAGAGCTCCCCCCAAAAAAGTGTTTCTCCAGGACGAAGATGGCGGCAACTTAGCCCAGGGGCCCAAGATGCCTGTGCCCATCGGGGGCCCCCAGCCAGGCAGTTCCGCCCCGTGCGCCCGGGGACACCGCGCCCGGCGGCAGCAGCGGCGGCAGCCGCAGCCCATTGTCACCAGCAGCGGCGGCGGCCCCGGCAGCCTCCTCCTCCTCTTCCTCTTCCTCCTCCTCCTCTTCAGCATCCTCGGCAGCGCTCCGGGAGCCCTGCAGCAGCGTCTCTCCAGTTAGAGCGGAGGGGGGAGAGGAGAAAGAGGAGACGGAGACAGCGGTGCAGGCATCTGTGCCGCGGCTCGGGGCTGAGGAAGAGGAGCAGCGGCGGCGGCAGGGAGGAAGAGGAGGTGAGGAGCTCTCCCGGAGCCGTCTGTCGGCAGCGGGGGACGCGGCATGCAGCTGTCCGGGGGCAGCGGGCTTTCCTCAGGAGGGAGATGGGGAGCTGCGATCTGACCATGCCTGGGTGAGAGGGGAAAGGACCAGCCGCGCAGCCCCGCCACCACCAACTATCACCACTACCACCACCATCTCCTCTCCCTCCTCCTCTCTCTGCGTTATTGCTCTTATCTTCTCCACGGCACTCCGCGTTGGATGGACTGGGGCTGCTTCGTGTGGTGAGACCAAAGCAGAGCCACCGGCGAAACCGAACAGTATCTCAGAGGAAGAAAAAGAAGAAAGAAAGAAGAGGGAGAAAGAGAGAGAGGGGGAGAGTGGAAGAGGGAGCGAACGAGCGAGCGAGAGAAGGGAAGGCAGGCAAGAAAATCCCCCCAATCTTTTAAGTCAATGCATATTGTGGTGACACTGGCAAAGGAGCCCTCACGGTGGAGTCGGCCAGGGCTGTGCGTTCCCAAAATATGACCAGGGGTGCTTGGATGTGCAGTCGGCAGTATGATGACGGCTTAAAAATCTGGTTCGCACCCCGGGAGAACGAGAAACCCTTCACGGATTCAGAGAGGGCTCAGAAATGGCGACTGTCCCTGGCATCGCTCTTGTTTTTCACAGTCCTGCTCTCTGATCACTTGTGGTTCTGCGCCGAGGCCAAATTCACGGGGACCGGAGAGAAGGAGCAGCCGCCGCCCGAGAAGCCGGAGCCCGCGGAGCCGGAGCTGCTGGCGGGCATGGGGGAGCCGGCGCCCCCCGCGCCCCGGCTCCTCGCCCCCCCCTCGCCCTCCCTCCCGCCCTCCCCCGGCAGCAGCGGCGGTGGCAGCCGCGGCAGCCGCACCAACGGCACCGAGCCCCAGCACGGCAAGGCTGCTTTCCTGGGGAACTCCACCGCCAGGCCCCTGGAGACGTGCCCTCCCCCGAGCTCCTCGTCCGGGCAGTGCTTCAGCGTGGGGGACGCGGAGGCGGTGTGCCGGCGGCGGGGGGGGCCGGGGCGGCCGCGGGGCGCGGGGCAGAGCCCAGCGCCCGACTGGGACCTGACGGATTTTTACCTTTCCTTTTGTAATTCCTACACACTTTGGGAGTTGTTCGCCGGGTTGTCCAATCCGGACACTTTGAACTGCAGTCTGGATGTGGTGCTGAGGGGGGGAGGCTCCTGCAGCCAGTGCGTCCAGGCTTACCAGCGCTACGACCAGCACGCTCAGGAGAAATACGAAGAGTTTGAGGTTATGCTCCAGAAATATTTACAGTCGGATGAGTACTCGGTGAAATCGTGTCCTGAGGATTGTAAGGTAGGAGCCCCTGCTGTGTTTCCTGTCCCTGGCTGGCGGGCTGGCGTGCCTCCCTCGTCTGTTGTGGCTGCCGTGGTCCCTGTTTTGGCTGCTTCGGTCTCTGCTCCTGGCGCCGGCGGCCGTGGTTTTTAGGGTGCAGTCGGAGCTGCGGAGGATATCGGCGGGGAGCCCCCGTTACCGTGTTGCTAAAAGGCAGGCAGAGAGAGGGGGAAGGTTGGATTAAAAAAAAAAAAGAAAAGAAAAATTAAGTGATCCTCGGTCCTCTGGGAGTGCAGCTCTGGATTTCCCCCTCCTCATGAATATGCGATTGGCTCCGGCTCGGCTGCCGGCTTCCAGCGGGCTGGGATGCGGCTTGGCGGCAGGCAGCGACAGGGGCTGCATGCCAATGAGCGGGGACCGGGACGGCAGCCGGGGCCGCCCGACGGCGCTGCCGTACCTGCGGACCCTCCGGGGCCGGAGGGGGCCGGAGCCTGCCGGCCGGTGGGCGAACCCACGGAAGGCACGGCGGGGCCGGGGTGGCGGTGGCCGCGGTGCCCGGAGGACTGGCGTCTCGCCCCCCCGCGGGGCCCGGGGGCGCGCACCGGGTGGGTTCCGTCGGGCGCTCGGCCCCGGGGGCGGCGGGCAGCGGCGGCGGCAGTGCGCGGGGCGGCGGAGCGGGGAGGTTCCCGGCCGCCTCGGGAGAGTGGAGCGGGACTGTGTCTCCAGGCGCTCTGCCAAAATTTGTGGAGTTGGGAAGAGCTGGAGGACGAGGGTGGATGTCAGTGGGCACCGCGGTGGCCCTTGGTTGGGAAGTGGTGGTGACAGCACTTGAATAAGCCGCGGTGGTTTTCTGTGGTGCGGCGGGTGACCGCTCAGAGAGATCCAGAGGGTTTTCATTTCCTTTGTTAGAAGAAAAGGTCCCGCTTCGGCTCTGTGTAGTTGTTGTCTTTTCTCTACTTTTGCACAAGATCAGTTGGCCTAGCTCTCAAGACAGGAAAGGGCAGAAAAAAGTGTTGCCCTTGGCGCCTAAAATAACTAACTGCATGCTTTTTTGCCCCGCTCTGTTTGTGTATTTGTCAAGAGCTGGGCCAGGTGAATGGTTTCTGCCCTGAACTGAATTATCTCGACTACTGTAGCAATACACTAACCAGTCTGAATCAAATCCTGCTTTAGCAGTGGGACACAACAGTGCATACAAATCACCGCTCTGAACAGGCGGCCTAGCAGTACCTCTGTGCTTTGTAACTTCAGCAGGGCCTTCTGAAATCATTTCATGGTAACAGTCCGTGCCTAAAGAATCCCATTCACCAATAAGTTGGTGCAATCTGCACATATCTTTGCCTCAAAAATCAATCCAGTCCCTCCAGAAGCTGAAATACCCTGATATCTAATTGGATAAAGTAGGAAAGTTGCTGTATTTATTTTTTCTTGCTAAACTTGACAAAAGTAAAGTAGTCTCATCAGTAATTTTTGCTCCACTGTTTCTGGGTTATAAACTGTGTGTGTACGCACTGCACTCATTGTATGTATATTATGTACTCAGTTACTGATAATGTAAATGTATTTTATTTCCAGAGTGGATTGGCTAAGTAAAAAGCATAAATTGGATAAGTAAAAAGCATATCAAATAAAAATAGATGTCTGCTGTTGTAAGGACATCTTTGCCTTTTCAGTAACTCTTTCACTAGAAATTGACCTACTGCTCTGTGCTGCCAAACGATCAACGTCTACTTGCTTAAAGTGATTCTTTTTGTATCACAGTTTAGTTTGAACAGACTTCACCACAAAGTGTGCAGTTGCCATACAGTAGATCATGGTGTAAAAGGTGTTGAAAATGAACAGAACAGAACTGCATAACAGTTTCCCCTTCGGACACTGAATAAAGAGAAATACTTTTTTAATGATGGGGAAAAAGTGGTTGACATTAAAATGGTCGCACGAAACATGTAAATGAACTAGAAAAATGCAGTGCCATTGACCTACAGGTCTTCAGTTTGTAGTGCCAGACGGTACTGTTCGATGTTTCGAGAATTTGGCCAACCAGTCTGTGTTAAAAATGAAGGCTATTTCAGCAGGGAAGAGGAAAAAAAAACAAATCAAGCCAACGAGCAAACCCAAACCAAGGGTGTTTCTCTCTCCCTGCGGGGCCGGGCGGGGCGGCGGGCGCTG
>KZ505690.1:1111155-1142550 GCA_002844005.1 Limosa lapponica baueri
GCATATCAATAAAGGTTTTCATCATTAAACATAGATGGTGTAGTTGATAGGAGTATAGAGCTGGTGCTTCTGTTACTAGATAATTATTTTTTTTTGATCACAGAGCTGTGTTCAACTACTTTTATTTGACTAAGAGGATGACTGAAAGCTATTTAAAACAATTAAAATCACATTTGTTCTCATTTATCTGGAAATATCAAAGCTTATATGAATCATGACTTTTCCAAGAACTTTTTCCTAAACAGCATATGTAGTTTAATTAGGGTTTGATTTAAACTCTCAGTTAAGCTGGCAGAAAAGAGCAGATGAGAAATACGAAACCAAAAGCTCAAGTGATAAAAGAACCCTTCTGTTACAAAAGGTCACATAGACCAGCATCTGCCGCAAAGTTAGACATTTCAATTGCACATCTTAATCACACAGTATTTATATTATATGCAAGAGTGATACCTAAGCTAATCAGAAGAAACTCTTACAAATTAAACCTTCAGAAATCTGTACTGATGGTCAACATCTAATACAAATGGAAAACAAAAAACATTAATTACTGAGCTGATGCCTTTTCAGAATGTGTTGAAATTTAAATATTTTTTAAAGCCCTTTTTAAAATGAATGATATGCTGTACTAAAAAAGCCATGACACTTAAATGTACATATTTTTAATAGTTTTGTTTAAAATGCTGTGGAACTAATGTGATTTTATGAATTGATGTTTGCACATGTTATTTGTTCAGTTAATTTTAAAAAAAAAGAAGTTGCATTATATTTCAAAACTTTTTTAAGATAAATATGTGGATGAATTTAGTATCTCTATTCTTGCAATAGTGCACTGGTCTATTAATATAAGGAGCAACACTGACTATCTACTGATGGACTTTGTATTTTGGTCTAAAATCCTGATTCAGCAATCTGTTTCAGTCTCCTGTTTGGAGCTAGATGAATGGCACTTCACTCAGGGAAGACTACGCACATGCTTATAGTCATTCAATTGCTTAAATGTTTTGTTGGACCAGGATCAGATCTTTCCTAAAAGAGCAAATTTCCCAGTGTGTTCTTTCCAGAAATGAGTTCACTCCACCTAACTTTTAAAAAAGTTTGCCTCTAGTTGGTCACCCAGATATTCACCCCATTGACAGTGTTGATGGGTACTTCATTCCTGATTTAGGAAAAAAAGGACTGTAGATGACTAGCTGAAGTGGATTCCACCCTAGTTTAGCAGCCACCATTTAACACTTCATGATTTCATGGGTCTGCCCTCAACTTTACTTTGTTCACTGGTTCTCCTTGCATTAAACAGTACTCTTCACATGCACCTTGCAGAGAATGCAAGAGTCTTGCTCCTTCATTTCATGTTCTTCTAGGAAAAGTAATCAAAATGCAAATTATAGTTCTATTACTTATCCTGCCTAAAAATCATTTGGTCTATACTTAGTAATTTATCACTTCAGTCTTGCATTAGGATCCATAATGTATTTAGAGCTGTGAATTGCCTAAAAGGGAAGATGTAACTTATAAGCTGAATACTTAAATACTACTTTTTGATAAGTATCACTCATAACACTCCAGAAGATAGAAAAATTAAATACTTCATCTGACCAAAAAAAAATAAATAGTAGATGTCCAGTATGGATGTCCACATCAAATATAAAAGTTCAGACTCTCTTTGTAGTCAATGGAGATACACGGGTAATTATAGAGTCTGAGTCAGTTCACAAAAAGCCCACATCTAAAATAGGTCAGATGGATTATGCCCTAAAGTACCTATTTTCTGTTCATTGTATTTAAAGAGCACATACTGTTGTTTTATCCCAGATACAGACGCCTCCACCGTGGACCTCTGAAGTCATATTAGATATATCCTAACAAAGTGATTTTTGGTATAAAAAATAAGTTTAGATGAAATTGTGTTCATATGCAAAATTTAACTGTGAGAAAGTTTGTAAAATCCTGCTACTTGTGCTGTCCCACGCCAGCCTAGTGAAATCACAAGCCTCTCACTTCTTTGATAACTATATTCTGTTGCTGAAGAATGTGTGAGCTATGCAATCTGCTTCTTAGGGACGAGGATAGGAAAGGGCCTTGTATGACATAATTATATTTTTATCACGTTTTTGAGAGAGGGGAGGCCAAGAGCTTCTAGATACTACTTCTCCAGTTGTTATTTCTATTATTTTTACTGAAAAGCCATGCAATAATAATTGTAGGTCGTCTTCTTAATAGCAATTTTTGCAGGTAAACCTGCTACAGATTGTTTCTCTTATTCTCCCTTTTTTCTTTGCAAGAAAGGCAGGGGCTTTTTTGGGGTAGAGATGTCAATGTGTGTGACAATTTCTATACGTTACACTGGGTTTCATTTTCTTCCCTTAGACCAAATGAGAAGGAACTCCCAAGCCTACCCAATCTCTCTCACTCAAGAGGCACATATTCTTAGACGTTTATGCCACTTTACTAAGATAACCATACTGTACTTTTGTATGTATTTTTCACTGTACTTTTCTCTTGTCAGAACTGTAGAACAAACATTGCTGAGTGAGAGTGTGTGGTAGTTTGGTTTACTTTACAGCATCAATCAGTTAGACGAATACAAATTTAGTGAGACACTAAGGAAATACTCTGGCTCGTAGAGAGATTTTATTAATTTGAAGATATGTTAAAAAAAATAAAGACCAAATTTTTTTGGGGGGTTGTGATCCGACCTTGTCTGCAAACAGGGCAGGTATATGAAAGATGTAGGTCGCTCCTTTAGAACATGCAATTTGAAGAGCTATATCCAACAAGCTCCCAGTCCCTAATGACAAAGAGAACAGGGCATGATGTAAGTGGCTTTGAAGTGAAGTTGATCAACACTTGATATTCTCCCACTCTTCACCTCTTGTCTTTGATAGACAAAGTGGAAAAATACCTGATGAACATGTCTTGAAAGATGTGTTTGAAATTAGAGTGTGCTAAGACCTTTACGGGAGAACCTAGTAGGAGCCTTTCGATCCATCCCAACAAAATGTTGGGATGAATGGTGATGATAAACGCTGAATTGATAAACTTCCAGAAGTTCTTAATGAATATCTTGGTCTTTTGAAGTGTCTTGGAGATCCAGATGGGAGTGTTCACCTTTTATATAGACTGATGTTGAGACATCATTCAGAGATTTCGTTATTAGAAGACAACTTGCTGATTAAAAACAGTAGCAAAGATGATCTGCACTTTGTTGCAAGTTATCAACAAACAATGTTTGGGTCCAGGCTTTTAGAAATTCTGCAAAAGTTTGGAAGTCATTGTGGATGTTTTAAATTATTTCAGTGAAATTAGGGGGAAACTACCTGAGAGATTACAAATTAAAAAAAGTCCAAATTTTCACTTTTGGGATAAAACAGTGGCATTTTTATGATTTTTTTTTTATGTTACGATCTAGGCAAATTCCTTAGTCAAGGAATTATACGTTCAAATTTATCCATTCTAAAATCTGAAAAAGAAAAAAAATCTTATTACGTTATTTTTGTATTGTAGAATGTGCAATATATTGTAGTTTTCAGGACATATTTTCCAAGGAGCAAATGTGATCTCTAGAATGCTTTTAAAATGCATGTTTAATACTTGCTAATCCTCTGCATGTTAGATTAGGCGTTGCCTTCAATTTGCCTGAATGCTTATGTAAATGGTATCTTGGGCCTGTCAACACACTTCATCTCTGTAAAACATCACAATGCAGCATCTTTATTACATTTTAAAGATATTAGCAATCCAGAATCAGAGGACATTCTTTATTAAAGGGAAGGGGGAAAGATGGATTGTCTGCAACATTTAGAAAAAGTGGTTTTTCTTCTCATTTTATTCATTCTTTTGAAACTCTCATAAGAGAGTTTCCAGAGTTTGTTGGTTGGTGTTTTGCTGACTGTTGCTCTACATTGGTTAGTTTGGTCCCCATATTTCAGGGGTTACACCCACAGGTTCTTCTTGGAAAAACCAATTTTGTATGAGATGTATTCATTTAGATAAATACTTTGATTTAATGAAGAATTTGAGCAACCCTTAAATGCTTTAAAATATATATTAATAGTTAAATACGTATCTTGCAGATTTCTTTGTGTAGTAATAAACAACTAAATATAAACATTTATTTACGTACAGGTATGCTTCATGAGCATCAGTATACCAGGCTGAAAATCTTTTGCTAGTGTGGAAAGTTTATTCTTAACTCATATTAGGTGACAGTTGATTTATTGTGCTCACAATTCAAGAAAAAAAAAATATTTTTATTAGTATGACTTCATCATTTAGAGGGGTATCTTTATTGTTGTTAGAACTACAGTTATATTTTCCAAGGTACTAAAATAATCTCTGCTGAGACAAATTTTTGTATTTGTATACATGGACACTGGATTGAAAAATAAACGTTTTTAAAAATAAAGCCCAGCTTGTAGAAGAACAACAAAAAATAACAAATATACAATAACATTTATTTTTTAGGCTATTTTTCTTGTGGGATGAATAATACAAGTATATATTTTTTAAAAATATACTTTAAAAAATTACATGTAAATTTGCCATGAGTACTCTTTAACATTGTCTTCACATATGATATTTGTTGAAACTGGATTTCTGTGTAGAAGAGCTTTAGGATAATAAGAACATTTTATTTATTCACAGTTGTAAGTAAAAATGCTTGTGTATTCAAGGATTTACAACAGATTTTAAAAGAAGATCACATCATGGTGAAACCTGGTATAGCACATCTCACTAATTCTTTTAAAAATATGAGAAAACTATATCTTTGAGTTTCAAAATGATAAAAATAAAATCACGTATGTCAGTCATAGTCTTTTTTTATTAAAACAAGCTACAAATAATCCAAAATCCACACTTAGGTAAAGACTAAAAACTCTGGAATTTTTCAAGAGAAATATTACCATAATACTTGTTGTTAGTCAATTCCTTAAGCAAGTTTCTGGTGGTTTTCCAGTGGGATGTGTCTGTACTGATTCCAGCCATGTAAAGTCAGGCACATAGTGTAATCAGTGGAGAAAGATCCATGTTGGCAGAGCCTAATTCACTGAGCTTTTTATTATTAAGTATTCCAAATGCATCTATTTTGGAATAATGCAAATTTTATACCCCTGTAAAAGGGGTAAACATCCTTTCATGATTTTCCTTTCAGACTATATTCAAGCTGTTAATATTGTGGTACAGTGCTTTAAAGTGAGACTGGACAATTTTGAGAATAAGAAAGTTTTTATAGAAGGGAAGAAATATGGGATGCCCCAGCATGTGCTGCCTGGAATGTGGAGGTTCTGCCTCTTCAGCTACACAGCTGGAGCAGGGCCAGGGCTGAGGATATATGGGGATTAGATTCTATGGGCTTGAGGTTCTGCACTTAGAAAAAGGAAGCAAAACAAAAACATAGCCAAGATCCCGTGGGATGGCTTTTAAAATTCTTCATGCGTTCAGAGATGAGAGATGTTCATTTCTGGTCCCATTCTGCTGTGGAGTTAAAAGTAAATGTTCCTGTAAATGTTTCTACACAGAACCTGCCAGAACTTGGATGAGTATTGTGAAGTAGGAATTTCTGAACAAGGTACATTTGAAATATTAGCCAAATTATTTTAAAAGCAGAATTAATTTATTTTTATTTTTTTCTTCTATGCTTTCTGATATAACAATCCTTGGGGTAATGACCCCTATTATAAACCAAGCTTAGCTAACAAGATACAGTGTATCACTGGAGTTCAGGAAATGAGGCTTGCTGTTTTATATCCCAATTCAGTTAGAAGTGCATTACGGTTTTTTGTCTCTATTTAAATCTTATAAATGTTAAATCTGAATCTTATAAATATATGTTTTTTGCAACCTCACTATATTAACAAAATTAAATCATTAGCTTTTCAAAATTTAGCAGCTGAGATTGATTCCTGGGATGTGACCTGGGTACATGTACTGTGAGCCAATCTTTATATGACAGATGTGAATTTAAAATATTGTTTTGTTTTCATTTGTAAATATAGACCAATTTTATTCAGTTAGGAATTTAAAATGACATAAACCAGGACTAACTCCATTGAAATCAATGTCTTTACTTGAATGTAATACTGTTTTGAGAGCAGAAGGAGGCACATGATATACTTTAAAACTCAAATATATGAAATCAAAGGGACAGATTTGACACAGACTGATTTGCTTTACAAAGCTTGTTACAAAAAGCAATATGCAGAGTGCTTTAAATGCACATTTCCTTGTCTTTCACTGATGTTACTAATTTGTTATTGTTGTCAGATTAATATTTTTTTCTCCTTTTCTTTGTTGTACTTGGTCTTGATCCCATTCTCTTATTCTATTGATTTTTCAGACACACTGTAGAAAAATATTATGAGCTAACTTGTTCAGCTATCCAGGAGGGGAAAACCTTGAACACAGCAAAGCAGAATTAATTTGCCTTTTCCAGCCCAGCTTGTAGGTCATCCACTAGGATTAAAGGGAGAGATGCTGATCAGTAGTATTGTTAGTTTAAATCCAGAGAAGTTGCTTTGATTGCTATAAAGACACTCTGTATTTACTCGAGTATAAATACAGTTAGAATTTAAGCATAAGTTAAAGAATTGATCAGGTAATGGAAGTTTTACTCTGCGGTACATTTCAACACTCACAAAAAAGGTAATAATTTTAACAATGACTCATCTTAAATAAAAATTACAGGTATTATACACACATATATATGTGTGATATATATATATGTATATGTCTTACAAGAGGTGCAACAAGGAAATTACTGAAGTAGGATCAAGCATTTTGGACAGGCCAGAATGGTCCTGAAGTAGAGTCCTATGTAAATCCTTGAAATGTCCTGAATTCTTTAAAATTAAGAAGTAGCTTAGGAAGTAAAGAAAAATGTAACAATTGTTTCTAAATGGTCTTTTCCTTTTTTTCAGTCACTGATGTGTTTATTTTCTGATTGATCTGGAAATGTAAATTACTTGGAGTATTTTCTTTCTTTAATAAAGAATTCAGAATGGCTTGACAGTAAATGTGGAATACACAAGCACCAATTGCCGATGTCATAGCCAGGATGCCCACTAAACCTGTTTTACATTGATCTTTGCAACTCCTTTGTGGAGACCCTCTGGGTGTTTGGACTGAAGTTTGGATTACTGGTGGGAACAAAACCACCTAAAACTCAATGTATCTCTGCTGCATAATATTAATTGATTATAGAAGAAGTTATCTCAAATATTCTATTTGTTTACTTGGAATATTTTAGATTATTTTTGTTTCTGATTGTTTATTTGCACATTAGATAATAAGTCTTTATTTGTTTATGTGGGTTTTTTTTAAGACCAGGATCTTTGGACCTTTTGATTTCTGTGATTATCTGGGAGATCAGATTTTTGTTACTGTTGGATCATCTGAGGTTTTGGTTGGTTTGGTTTTTTTTGAATATTGTAAAGGGCAGAATTATGCTAGCTTGTGCAATAGAAGCATGAATTTCAGTTACTTGTATTTATTTAAACCTTTCTTGCAGTTTCCTGTATACTTATGGCTGTTTCTTTTTGATCACTGGAGAAAAATTCCTCTTTAAATATTGGTATGAATGTAAAGATTTATAGTTTTGTTTTTTTTTTTCTCATAGTTTTAATATAGGCCTGATTTGAAATGAGCTAGTATTTGGGATGGAAGAGGTCTTTTCTCCTTTCGTAGTTGTTTAGATCTGCAAGAGGAGGAGATGATATGTTTTGCAGTTTGCAGGAAATATTTACATCTCAGAATTTTACCAAAAAATCCTGACTGGCAGGGAAGATTAGCAGGCTCACAGGGAGGAATAAGAGACCTGTGAACATCAATAAGCTTTTTTGGGGTTGCTCTAAATTTGTGGTCCTGTGTACAGAATGGGAAATGGAAATTAAAGTATATATCAAAAAAGAGATATTTAAAATCATTTGGTTATATGTTTGAAAGAGAAGCAAAAAGGCTGAAAGTGTTTTGGTTTCTGTTTTCCTGCAAGTAATGGTACTATTGGGGAAGTCAAGTATTACAGTAATTCGGCAATGCAGGGGCCCCATAAAGGGCTGGTCCTGCTTCAAATTCACTTTGAGTCTTAATAGAGTTAAAACCCAACTATTTATTTCTTACAGAGCCTGTACGCAGTTGGGCATGCAGTTCACAAATCTCAAGGGCTTGAACTGTGTACAGGCAGCTGCCCTGAGGCTGTGTCTCCATCAGCATTTTAGTTCAGGTCAGGGGTGTACTTTTAAAACAAATCTCCTACTCGCTCCCACTCCCACTCTTACTGGATCTTGATTCATGTCACGAAGCAATCTGGGAGCACACAAACTGGATTGCTTTCTGCTGAAAGTACAGGGGAAGAAGTGCCCCAGGAGTGCATCTAATGAGTTGCAGGCACTAAAAGACATGCAGTCTGTAGAATCATAGAATAGTTTGGGAAGGGACCTTTAAAGGTCATCTAGTCCAACCCACCTGCAATAAGCAGAGACATTTTCAACTAGATCAAGTTGCTCAGAGCCCCGTCCAACCTGACCTTGAACGATTCCAGGGATGGGGTATCTACCAGCTCTCTGTGCCAGTGTTTCACCACCTTCATTGTAAAAAATTCTTCTTTATATCTAGTCTAAATCTACCCTCTTTTCCTTTTTTAGTTTAAAACGATTACACCTCATCCTATCACAACAGGCCCTGCTAAACAGTTTGTCCCCATCTTTCTTATAGACTCCTTCTAGGTACTGGAAGGCTGCTATAAGGTCTCCACAGAGCCTTCTCTTCTCCAGGCTGAATAACTCCAGCTTTCTCAGACTTTCTTCATAAGAAAGGTGTTACATCTCTCTGATCATTTTTTGCGGCCCTCCTCTGGACTCCATCAGGTCCATGTCTTTCCTGAGCTTGAGGGCTCCAGAGCTGGACACAGTACTCCAGGTGGGGTGTCACGAGAGCAGAGCAGAGGGGCAGAATCACCTCCCCTGGCCTGCTGGCCATGCTTCTTTTGATGCAGCCCAGGATACAATTGTCTTTCTCGACCTTCCTTTCCTGGCTGACATACCGGTAGAAGTCATTATTATTCTTTGCATCCCTTGCCAAGTTGCTCCAGCTGCACCTTGAGCTTCCTGACCCCATCTCTACACAACTGGGCACTCTTCCCAGGGTACCTGTTGCTGCCTGTGCATTTCCTTCTTGCCCTTTAGTTTGAACAGTAGATCTCCACTCAGCCATGCCAGTCTCTTGCCTTCCTTTCCTGCTTTCTTACACCTGAAGATTGAGAACTCTTGTTCTCTATGGAAAGCATTCTTAAAGATCTGCCAGCTCTGTTCTGCTCCCTTGTCCCTCAGGGCAGTTTCCCAGGGGCTCCTATTGACTAACTTTTTGAAGAGCTGGAATTTTGTTTTCCTAAAATTCAGGGTCCTGACTTTACTCCTTGCCTGACTCATATCCCTCAGGACTGTGAACTCCACCAGTGCATGATCACTGCAGCCCAGGCTGCCTCGAATCTTGATGTCACCAATTTGCTCACTTGAGTTGGTGACCATCAGGTCCAGTATCATATCCCTTCTTGTAGGGCTGTCTATTACCTCGCTTAAGAAGTTATCCCCAATGCACTCCAGGAGTCTCCTGGATTGCCTACAGCTTGCCATGCTGCTTTTCCAGCAGATGTCGGGGCAGTTGAAGTCCCTCAGCAGGACAAGAGCCTGCAAGCGTGATGCCTCCTGTAGCTGGAGTAAGAAGGCTTTCTCAATGGGGTCCCCTTGGTCAGGCGGCCTGTAGTAGACACCAACCACAAGGTTCCCTTTGTTGCCTCAGTCTCTGATTCTTACCCATAAGCTTTCAACCCGCTCGTGGCTGTTCTTCAGAGACAGCTCTTCACACTATTCATTTCTTGATGTAGAGGTCAACGCCTCTGCCCTTCTTTCCTTGCCTGTCCCTTCTGAACAACTTGTAGCCATTGATAGCTGCACTCCAGTCATGAGATTCATCCTTTCAGTAACAGCAACTAGGTCATAGCATTCTAGCAGCATGCTGGCTTCCAACTCCTGTTTGTTGCCCATGCTGCGTGTGTTGGTGTAGAGACACTTCAGCTGGGCTGTCAGCTGTGTCAACCTTCTTAGAGGAACGCCCCTTAATTCCTTCGGGGTATTTCACTGGCATTTCTCCCTTGGTTCCTATTGCCTCAAGATCCCTGGTTTCTCTCTGGAAGACTTCAACTGTGCTTCAGTGTAGTCAGCATGTCTCAGAGCAACAGGATGCAGGCCCTCTCTAGCACCCCGTCCCTCTAACCTTGGTGTCCCATCCCACTGCTTGTCACAGGCAAGCCTGATACTGTCCCCCTGCCCTTTTGTGCCAGGTTTAAAGCTCTATCAATGAGCCCTGCCAGCTTGTGAGCAAAGACTCTCTTCCTCCTTTGAGAAAGGTGAATCCCATCTGATGCCAGCAAACCTAGTACTGTGTCAGCCATCCCACTAATGGACAGGATTATAGGACCCTGGGTTAGTCTTACAACTCGGACTTAGTTTTTGGTTGGTCCTGTAACGAGGGTTTTTCCTTCCACCTATGAAACATATGTAATGTGGATGGCAGGTTCTCAGCACTGTTTCAGTCTATGGAGGGTTTCTACAAGCCACGCTCCTTTTTAATATTCACATAGACATAGCTAAAGAGACTGAAATTCAGCTCTCCCCTGGAGATAATTCCCAAAGTATCTCAGCAATTTCTTCAGGACTGCAGCTCAGGGTGCCGAGCCGAAACTCAGGAATGATTCAGTGCACCTGGCTCTGTATAATCATGGTACTAGTGACCATCTATTATCCTTTTTTATTCTATTTTTTTTTTGTAGTTTTTTTTTTCCCCTCCATCTTCTGCTGGCATGCCTATGGAGGCAATGCACTGCACGGTGCAGGTTTTTGCTCTGTGCCTTCCCTGCAGCTGCCAAGGCTCTGTGCAGCAGAACCACTGCAGCTCTGCTGCATTTTGGGCTCTGGGCTGGCTCTGTCCTCGCCGTGGAATTCACAGCACCTTTCCAGGGCTGAACAAACCTTTCAGGGCTTCTTTATGGCAACTCTTGAGTTTTTAGTTTCAGAATGTTGCAGAAATATCTAAGCAACCCTGAAAATGAAACATTTGTGTGGGGAGGGAGGGAAATTGGCAGGAATGGAGCAAGTCTGACCTTCCTTTATAAAATACTGCCCTCCTTATCTCCTAACTTATTTTATTGTTTCCTACTAGAAGAAGAAAAGATTATGGGGCAGTGTTCAGTCTGGATTTTAGGTAACCACTGAACTGACAACCAGATACACAGGAAAGCCTAAGTAACTTATTTTCTTTTTTAGTTATTTCATTTTCTGTATACCTGTGAAGACTTCATTTTCTTTAGATTTTTCAGGATTGAGGAAAAATCTGTATCTATGGTATAAATTGATATTATTTTTCTTCACAGAGTAAAGCTTTTTTCTTTGAAAGATTAAAAAAGTACTGTGTAGTTCTGTGGAAAATATAACACTAGAAGAGTGTTGCCTTGCTGATAGAATATTTGTTGTTTGTATGGGGAACTACTGCCTTTCTGATATTTGCTATTTAAGCATTTTTATTGCAATACTGCAAGTAATTACAGGTGGTTATTGCGTTTGAACCCTGAAAATTCATGCCATGTATTGAGTTGCTTTTAAGTAAGAAAATTAGTTCTAGGGGTCATGGTCGACGGGATTCCAATAGAAACAATGTTCCTGAACATCTGTGGGGCTTAATGTTTTCAGCCTCTGGTAACCGCCAGGAAGCTTTCTTACCCTTTCCCCAATTCAAAACCCCAGTGGGACTAAAAAGAGGCAAGAAGAGTGATTTGCTACTGGCCTAACAAAAATGGATAAAGAAATCATTTGCTGAAATGCTATCAGTGCATGTGATTGACTGAAACGTCAGCGGGGAGACCTGCTGGTGATCAGCACTTACTTTACCACCAGATGCTACTGAGCTGACCAGGAACTGCAAGTGAGACCAACCACCAGAGGCAGGACATTGTCCTGCCAGCAGGAAAAGCAGTCAGACTGGCAGGTAGCCAAAACTGCAGATATTTAACTTAGGTCATCATAAGAGTAGATAGACAACATATTTGTATAAGGCTTCAATTGGATGTATCTCAGATTATACTTACGTTGCTTTATCCTGAAGCCTGAAGGAGCTGATACTGAAGAATCAGAAAACTGAAGAGAGTCTATTTTTGGTAAGCAGAATATAGGAACTGACATACTGCACTGCTCAGTGATCTGCTTGGTGTCATGTCCTATCTCTGGGAATAAGCTTGGGACTAAAATGAATGCTACACCAGACAGAAAATCATTTGCTAGGTTGCAAAGTTTCTTCTTATATCAGGCAGTAGTCAATTTATCATGCTTATGACTCAAGATAACACTTTTCCATATACTTTTCTATTAGTATAATTTAATACATGAAGGGGTATCTTATTGTTAGAGATAAATTTCATTTTCAAAGACACTTAGAATGGTATTTAAAATTCTAAGTTTCTCTAAATGTGTGGCAAACCCACCAAATTTTCATCAAAGTTTGGTTCTTATGGTGTTTCATGCATTAGTTCTGTTGGTTCTTTGTAATAATTAAGGTAGGATTTCTGTTCCTATAGTTCTTACTGACTTTTTTGTAGCTATAGGATTTATTTTCTGATATCTAGTGGTAAATGGTTGGATGAAAGTGGGGACTAGGGTAGAAGGATAGGATTATATTCTTGTAAATTCCATTAAAGTGGTATAACCAAACTAGTAATCAAACCCAGAAAAAATAGAATTTTAAATATATTGAAATACTAGTGGAAGGATTTGCTGCTTATATGCCCCTTGCAGATACAGGTTTTGGGCTTTATTAATGGCTACTGACTGACAAAGGCATTAAGTGCAGTTTCTTGCATGACAGAAGGATTTTGTTTGTGTATTGCACACACAAATGAGAAGAACATCTGCTGTAATACAAGAGTTTCTCTGCAGCTGCAACACGTTCCAGTATAGGCTTTTACCTATGATTCTTGGCAAAAAGAACTCATGTAACAAGTGCTCATACATTAACCTTTTGCTATTAGCAATTTCTCACAGACAGAGTTTCACACGTTACTGTTTACCTACGTTAAGACTCTAAAGGACATTTTGCTATAAGGCAGCCAGGGTTGTGCTAAACACATTTCCAATTCATGCCCACCATTGGCAAAGATGACAATTTAAAATATCTTTTAGGACATAGCCATTATTTTCCCTTTATGGTTCACCACTAGCTAGCTTTTCCTCTTCTCCCTTCCTCAAGCTGTCTACCAAACTAACCTCTCCTGATACGTTTGACTGTGGGTCTTTGATATAGTAATATGCTGTACTCAGGACAGTTTTCTGAAAGGGGAAATGAAAGACGGGTATCCATGACAGCAGACTTGCAACTGAAAAGTGTAGTTTATGGTGTATAGAAGTTGGCATGAGAATAAGCTGTGTGCCCGCAAAACAGTAGAGGGTAACTGCAGAGGTAGCTTGACTTTTCATTTATTGTTTGCGTTGGTTTGATTCCAGTCTGCTTTATAGAACAGAGCACTTCACTGTGAAGAACTTTCATGTATAAATCCACAGAAAAATCAGAGTCCTTCATTAAAATGGTGTTACCTTTGGGCTTGGTAACATCAGACATGGAGTTCCATCTGTTTATTTTAAATGAAAAAAAAAATATTTGTCTGTTTTAAATACGCAGTTTTCAGGTTTGCTGAATTTTTCATTTGTCTTATGAAGAGAAAGAGTAGTTATATAATTTACTTTATTCATGATTTACTTTTACTTATTCATTATTTCTTTTTAGTCTCTTCCTTTGGAGATGTTAGGCTTCTCCCCTAGATAAAAAAGTCTTAGCCTTCATAATTCTGTATCAGTACTCTTTCCTTTTCCTCTCTTTCTTGACAATGTCTTTATTTTAGATGGTGGTTGGTCCCAGATGAGTGTTTTCACTGATCTGTGCATATCAAGAGGGTTTTCCTCCACTCCAGTAGTCACACTGAGTTTTTAATTCTAGACGAAGTGTTTCATATGGTTTTTTCCAGTGTGCATCTATTAGACTTGGCAGTGCTGGATTCCATCTGCCATTGCTTCCCCTTTCACTGAGCTCTTTTAAGCGACCCAAAAGCTCCTTGGCCTGCTTTGGCCTTGATTAATCTAAGACTTGTTGTGTCACATGTAAACATTTCCATTTTATTGTTAGTCCCACTTCCAGATGATTAATAAATAGATTAAACACTCCTAGTGAAGAACCTGGGGCACTGTGCTGTTAACCTTTAGCCACATGGAGCAGTGACCATTAATAAATGTATTCTGCTTTTGTAATCTGCTTTTTGTAGTTGTTTTCTAATCAATGACAATGCTTTACTTCTCGCCCTCTGATTACTTAGTTTCTCTAACAGCCTTTTGTGGAAAGCATTCTCAAAGGCTCTTTGAAAATTCAGAAAAATTGTATCAACCCGTTCTGTCTTATATGCTATTTATTAATATGCCAAAAGAATTCTAATAGGTTAAGGAGATGGGCGAGGCATTAAGGCTTCTAACTTTAATCCAAATATTTAACACTTTTATTTTTAATTGGTACCTCAGATAGTGTATTTATTACTGCAGTACTATGTGTGTGGAGCTATTTGAATTCTTCCTTGGCTTTTCTCAGTAGTTACATGAAGATGACTGCTCTCCTGCATGGTTCAGTATACATGCTGGTTTCAATGTGAGACTGATAATTGTGGATTTTTTTTTGATTGGTCTTAAATTACTTTGGGACCCTTGAGTAAACAATATCCCATTCTTGGAATACATTGATCTCTTATTTATTGATTTGTTCCAGCCATTCCTCTTATCACATATGAATTGTCAAAAGCTCCTTATCTTTGATGGAAAAGGCTGGTATCTCCTCAGTGTTCTCCAAGACAAAAAAAAAATTATGTAAAAAATAATTTGCTTTCTTTTCTATATTCTTATCTTGTCCACTTTCTCCTTTAATTTCTTGGAAGGCTAATCATGATCTGTCTTGCAAGAGCCATATATTTTATACCTATTTACTCCATATATTCCCATTTAGCCATCCCACTTCCCTATTAAGATGTGCTTGTCACTGTTTATGCATCTTGAAGACCGTAAGTGTTCTGTGCCAGGGACACTGACAAATCCACAAATAGCTTACATGTAGCAGTCCCAAAAGTAACCAGGATATTCCTTGTTCAAAGATCTGATTGGGTAGAAGTCTATTTTTTTTTTTTTAAACTCTGTATTACTTGGAAGGGAGAGTAACATGTTTTCTCTAAGGAAGGGTGCAGAAGTGGGGCTATGTGTGATGGGTCATGCAACAAGGTCATAGGCTGAAAAGGAATAACAGGGTGAACTTACATTCTGATGAGAAATCCAGGACAAAAGAGAATCCTGGAAATTTTTACTGAGATACTGTTTCTAAGTAACCTTTTTTCCAAGTCCTTTCTTTCCTGGATGTGTTGCAACATCTATGCACACACATACCTCATTTTCTGAGGTGCTGCTTTTTAAAACCACTGTAATATGCATCATTTCTGCACCTAACAAACAACACTTTTTTAAAAAAACCCTTCCTGCCAAAAAAACCGAATGGGAATGCCATTCTTCGCCATTTGTATAATTGCATGATAGCTGGAGAACTCAGCTAAGAGGTAGGGAATTTGCCGTTGTACGTTCAGTGCCTTTTTGGTGTGGCTACTACTACTAATAATTCTCAAAGTATTTTGATAGAAAATCCCTAATCACTTCTGTTGAATTATTTTTTATCACATATGTCTCAGATAGCTCCTTCGCCTCATATAAAACTCTTCTGCTGGTGCTGCACAGGACTCCATCCTCCGAGCAAACAAAGAGGTTCTTATGCTACAAGCGTGAAGTAACTACTCAAACTTTCCTAGCTATCCCATTAATGATTTTAGACTTTGGACAGAATAATAGTGGAATGGCTAGCCTGTTTGAATTCTCGTCTGAGCATACCTACCTCAAGATATGCACTCCAGAGAATGTTTTAAACCATTAAAGGTTACAAGGTTTGAAAACTTTATCAAAGTTATATATATACAGCAAAAGACCTAGAGGAACTTTTGCCTCAGTAGTAGCTTCTTTTGGGTTTTCTAGCATACACAAGTGCCTGTTACAAACATCAAAATATGCTCAGTTGGTACAGGGTACATCTCATTTCCCTCTAGGGATGTTTTACAGCAAGAGAAATAGTATCTGTTCTCTATTCTACTCTCAAAAACATCCAAGTAGGAAGTGCCTAGAAGGATACTCTCAGGAAACAGTGTCCAAGGGAAATTAAGGGAAACGACCTGGCATTCAGAGGCGCTAAGCACTCATATCCTGAGTTAGGATACAAATTAGGATCTAATTTCTATCATGTGAAAAAAATTAACACAGGAGGAAGTGCTTTTTAATGCACACAAGACAGATCAATGTACTTGGTAGGAAATAATGTAGGTCTTTTACAATGCAGATGACTAAAATGAAGCAGAATATGAAATATTTATTCAGAATTCTTGTTATTTGTCATTGATAATTCTGGACACTTCTGTAAGATCTTCTTACTGCCATGATAAAGAATAAAGCAGTCTATAGTATCATTAAGGTGGGCTTTGTTGTGTTTTTTTTATTTTTTTTTATTTTTTTACATACAACACAAATAGAGTATGAAGACAACCTACAGGAAAATCATTGTCTTTACTACCGGTGGCTAATCTAAAAATGTTTCTAATACAATGAACTTAACATTCACAGCCAGGTGCAATAGTTACCTCTCTTTACGTGAGAAACAACATATTGTGTATAAACTGGCAGGAGATGAGGTCTCTAGATGGAAGAGAAATCCAGACAGCATGGTGTGCACATCCATTTAACTTGAACCTGAGCTCCTTGTAAAGAACTCACTTCAAGTTGACGTCATATCAGATTTTGTATTCTGTTTGGATGTGATCAGTTGCACATGCAGGGGCTAGGGGTTTCATGATAAAGTATTTCTGCTTTCTGTTTAGCTAGCAAAAGTTGACTGATGCGCAGCTGCAGAGGTATTATAATAAAAAGTTTCATTTGATTTACCTTTTCAGTTAAGTGACATATTAAAAGTTCTTGCACTCACTGTGTAAAACAGTATCATAGAAACATAGAATGGTTTAGGTTGGAAGGGACCTTAAAGATCATCTAGTTCCAAGCCCCCTGCCATGGGCAGGGACACCTTCCAATAGACCAGGTTGCTCAAAGCCCCATCCAGCCTGGCCTTGAACACTTCCAGGAATGGGACCTGACAATAGAAACCATTTAGAGAAATCCTTCCTTACACATTAGTTTTCAAAGACCTACTGAAGGTCAAAAGCTTTGTCACACAGTTTTCCTTCTCACGAACAAGTTGTATATTGTTTTCTTCCTTTCTGTAATGAGAAAAGTATCCACTTACCATCTACCTTGTTATGCTATGTTAATGAAAACTCTCTGAAATAAACGTCTTCTGTCACAGACAGATAGTCACAGACTATCACAGACAAGGAAAGCCCAAGTTAATTCTATTGACTTTAGTCAATAGAAACATCTGTTCTAAAATGCATCCACAAAGGCTGTTTTTTTCTTCTTCTTCTCATAGTCTCCACCATGAACATACTACAAGGTTTTTACATTTAGCTCTCCATGCATCATTCCTCATGAAAGCAATCGACTGGCTTAATATAATCCCTTGTGGTTTCCCACCATAAAACCCGATATATTTTGCTCTGTCCGGCCCAGCTGTAAGATGTTTCTAGGTACAAGATGTTCCTGTGTGTTGGCAGTCACTAGCAGTTAAAGCAGTTCCTTGAGATCATTGGTAGCAAGAATAAAATAGCAGTAGCTCATAGGTTTGCTGTGCCTGGCACTAAGATCAAGCTCAAATAGACAGCATTTTGAATTAATATTGGAGACAAGGGTTAACTCAGTTTTTGAGCAGAATAACTGTTTTCTGTACACAGCACCCACTTTTCTAAGTTCTTTTCCACTAAATCAACACAATTAGCATTAAAAGCATAAGATAAGCTCCCTGTGTCCAGAAGGGAAATTGGTTAGGTCTCCATAGGGAATAGCTGTTCTGGAAACATGCCTGCCTGTTTTAACTACAGGGTTTGTTGATTTTTTTTTTTTTACAAACACAAGATGATGTTTTCATGCATCTTTTAACTTCTAAAATGCACTGCACTTGAGGACATTAAAACTGCATCTGGATTGAGCATCTGCATAAAAAGTCAGAATTCAATGCACATTAAAATAGCAATGTTATGAAGCTCTCAAATGTTTCTAAACTGAAAACTTGACAGGCCATTACAGTAAATTCAGGCAGACTACAATTTGCTGCTTTCTGTCTGTAATATCTGTAATATTCTATTTGTGTAATGGAGCTTCCAAGAAAATCTTAAAAAAAATCTTAAAAAAAGCCAGGATATCTTAACTACATAAAAAACCCGTTATGCACAGTATATTGTGAAGCCTGTCTTCTGTCTTGTTAATTCAGAGTTCAAATATGGGATCCCAGAATTTCTCAGATCTAGGGGAACAAGTGTGTTTATTTCAGCCTTTATGGGGGTTTGTGAGGGTCTGTTAATTTTGTAGGTTTCCCTTAACCCTCATGGATTTATTACTCAGGTCAGTTTTCTCCAAAACGGGAAAATAGTTATCTAACAGAGAAACATTATCTTTATTTTTGAGCACTTGCATGCTACAGGAAAAGTTAAGAGCACCTTCTCAAAGATTAGATTTCTATATTACACTGAAGAGTTTAACCTGCAGATGAATGATGTTCTCTTACTCTAATTTGCATTTAAGGCTACTACATGCTTTAGGATGGTAATTGGCCGTTATTCAGTTAATAAAAACACAAAACGACCTATGTTTTCTTAACATAAAAGAGCAATAAGGCAGTGTCCTTTTGAAAAGTCTGAGTGCTGTAAAACGTAAGAATACAAGTGTTGTCAATTAAATCACTTTTAATTTCCACGTATGAATGGGATTTACAAGCAAATAATGCGTTCCTTGAGTACTTAGCACTCCAGCCTAAGAGATGCTGATCACTCATTGAGAAATTAGATTTGCTAGCAGGAAAGTGGGTTGAAGTACTGGCCTTTGATAAGAGATTGGTAAATTATCTTTTTTTTTCCATACTGAAATTTGTTAGTAAGTGGGATTTTTCCAAGCTGACCTTCACAGTTGTATTCTGGTTATGTATTGATCTTGAAGCTGAAGATGACCTAGTAAGTTTGAAGTGATACTTAGCTTGGAGGTGTTTTCCCTTGTCTCAAAAAACCCAACCCAAAACAAAACCAAAAAAAAAAGAAAAAAAAGAAAAGAAGAAAACCATCACCTGAATTATATTTGCCTCACTGTCAGTGAGCTAAATCATGACCTCTGTATAAAGTCTGAATAAACAGGCTTTAAGAGGCTTTTTTCCAGGATTTGAAGGGATTGAAAAAAAAAACCCTTATGGACTGCAGAACGCTTGGGATATAATTCATCTTAGCAACTTTTACTGTCTGAAAGCTGTGTCTAGTTAAGCAAGTTAACTTGGCTCCCTACATAGTTAATGGCGAGAAAATGGTTTCCTCTCTTCTCTAAATAGGCATTTAAAATAGATGGGTTGAATTAACCTCTGGAGTTTCTGCACTCTCTCCATTAATTAGAGAGAGATTCATCAGGTCTAACTTTAGTGTCTAAAAGGTTTCAAAGTCTCAGTTAAACTCACTGTATCAAATGGGGAAAAATAACATTTCTAAAGAGTCATCCATCTTCCTCTAACATAGGCATTTGTGACAGGGCAAATGAATCTATGAAGGGTGCCTAGGGTGACAGACATCTAAAAAAGATGACAGGTTAGACTAGATAGCTAAAATTAAATGAGATGAATTTCTCTCTGGTTACTTGGACAGCAAGTTAACCACAATAACTGCAGATCAGGTGCTTCTGCTCTCCAAGGAAAGTAGGGCTACGAATCCATCATTTTATAGATGTGCTGCTGATCTCCCATTGCCTTTTCTCCTGATTTTGTGTGTTAGGAGCAAAGCTATATGGTACTTCAAAATATGTTTGAGAAGTGAAGTGCCTCTGCAGGATGTCTCTGCATCAGAGCCTTCTGCACAGTGGAGGCTCTTGAATGCTGTGCCTTTGGAAGCTTTCCACAGACATTCTGCAGGATTAGATGTCTAAAAGAGGTGGGGTTGTTGTTTGCAACAAGGCTTTGTAAAAGAAAGCACTACATTTCCTAAGTGCCAAGGGATGTAGCTTCAAATTAGTTTCCATGCAAAAGCAAGGATTAGGGAATCTAATGAACTGGATCACTCAAGATGTGCATGGTTCCCCTTATTAGCAAATGATGTTGTTCTGCATAATATTCTTTCCACTTCTCTACTACCCAGTGATTTCCTTGTAACACATACTTAAAACAAACTTCTCTTTACCAGCACTCAGGATTTCAGTATTATGTTTTTGGGGAGAAGATCCTCAACTATTTAGTATCAATGAGGCATTGCTGCCTAGTTTGACTGCAAACCTGTTTCTCTAGGCTTTGCTTTCACGAGTAAATTACTGCAATGCCAAGTAGAATGCAGATTTGCAGAGTGCCAGCTACTATCCTGTAATGCGCTTGTACTCCAACAGTTTTGAGAGTAGTTCAGCACTATTTATTCTACCCACATTGTCAGTATTGTGAAGCAAACATACATATGGAGATACTGGAGGATATATTAAGATGTGGTTTTTTTCCCTTCTCTTCTCTCCTTCCCCCTCCACTCCTTTCTTCCAGGGTCATCCACAGAAAAGTGTGAGGCACAAAAAGACAAAACAAACAGTTCTCTCATTGTCTCAAGTCATAGAAGAGAGGCAGTTAAAAGCTGAATAGTAACAGTGGAATGGGCAACCCCAAATACAAGGTAGAGCTGTAACCATGAACTTAAGGTCTTCCATTTACCTACCCTTTCTAAGACAACTGTAGTAAGTAGGTTATACTTAAAAGTAATCCTGGTGATCATAAAAGCAAATTTTATTGGCTTTATTCTATATCTTTTATACAGTCCTGGACTTGATCTTTTTATTTTCAGTCTCCATACATCTCCTTCCATTAATGTATCATCATCCCTTTTGGGACTATTCTAGTTGAAGCCCAAAATAAGGAAGGGAGACTAGCAGTTTAGCTATCTCACTGAATTAAAAATTAGTATGCTTCTCAAAAGGACAAGGTGAGCCAAAATATTTAAAGAGTGTGAAAATTTGCTAAAATGACTTGATTTTTATCTACCTGGTTGTTTTTGCTTTAGAAATATTTATATTTTCGTGTGTTCTTCAGAAAGCACGAGGAGAGTACTTGCCTCTTTCTTTCTAGTGTGAAAATTATCTCCAAATTACCTCTAAAGAACACAACTTCAGGATGTGACACTTCCAGAAAGAAAAATACAAGGTCAAGAGTTAGGCTTAATTCAATGTGGTTGATACTACTAAGCATTAATATTTTTTAGGGAATCTTCAATGAAGCATGTGCATATTAGATTTCTTTCCTTTGCTTGTACTCTGGTTGCTAAGGAGAGGGAATGATAAACAGAAGATACACGCCTGATTAGCGCCACAAACATAGGCAGCAGGGAGAACAGGCTGAGAACTGTACAGAGCTCCCTGAGAGGCAGGAGAGTTTCTTCTTTATTATATTGAAGTGATGGGAGATGTCAAATTCTGAACATCACAGATGGGATATTTATAAATAAGATTTCTCCAGGTGGTTTCTGTGTTTCTTTGACAGTATTTGTCTCTTTTTTTGTCCTTTTCCTAATAATCTAATGTTCCTATCTGTCCAGCTTTGTGGCTTACCATTTGGGCTATCTGACTTTTGCCTGAACGACAGTTTGTCCCTGACTGAGACTTACATTATCTATCATCCCCTCAAATGGATGATAAACTTCAGCATACGATAAAGTATAAAGCATAATTAAGCATAATTGTGGTATAATGGGGAATAACAGTAGAGACCAGTGGAAAAGTGATCACTGTTCCTACATACTTTAAGTGAAAAGGATAAGGAATGAAAAAAAATTGACATAGTAGAAGAGGAAAAAAAGGAGTAATGACTTAAAAATATATGCTGAGATGTAGTGTGTAGTGCAGGTTTCCAGGGGTGGTATTGCAATGGTTAGGAAACAGCTAATGAACCTAGGGAAAGGTTTATGCCCATGTTGACGCACTTGTGGTGACTTTGCTATTGCACTTTGGGGTACCTCTGTCATTGGCAGGAGTGATGGAGAAGGAAGATAGGGACAAGGGAAAGCAAAGAAGGAAATCCGGGAGAAATGCAAGGAAGTTTTTATGTATTACCAGGCAGAAAGAAACTGAAGGCACCCTTCACATCTCCCAGAGGCAATATGAAAGTCAGGTGTGAGTTTTACACTACAGTTATTTTATCCAGATCAAGCAAATTTCACAAGAAACTAGGTGAACGTTTTATCTACACAGAGCTACTGAAACACTTGAAACAACACAATTTTGTGGTTGTATGACTTTTAGAAAGGGAAGAAGCAACATAAATGTAACAGTAGCTGAAAAGTAGTAGATTGCATTATGAAACTTTCAGAGCAACACTATACAGTTGATTGATAATTAGTAATGGCAGCATGGAACATTATAATGCTGTACAGAGCACAAAGAATGAACTTCACATTTTAAAGAGAAGCTGAAGCGAGTCTTGAATAGAAAAAGTGAGCGATATCACAGCTGAAGAAAAGCTTAAATGTTATATGCTTAAAGCTTAAAGTTTACATGTTATCCTTTTATTTATACACTGAGCTCTGAGCAGAAACAAGACCTCTGCCCCTGGGTTCAGAGGAGAAAAAGCATTAGCCATAGGGTGCTTTTCTGATTCTTGGAAAATATTGCAGAACACAGACTGTTCAGAAATGTTATGTTCCATGTAAATTTTCTTTGTAAGAATAAAATAAATAAATTAAAGAGAACTCCATAGTCTGGTTTTGAAGATAAGCTTGACTCTGAACCAGCCGTAAACAAATGTTGCCATTTGAAGTCTGTGAACACAATATATGAAATTATTAACTTGTGTTACCAGAATGTATATGGCTCCTTTTTCAGTAACTCTGAAATCAAACAATGCATGTTCCAATAGTTTAACACTGATCGTTTGTAACAGAAGCAGTTTAACATCTTGATCAAAAATAATATTAAAAACCCTTTAAACTGACCTCTCAGATGCAAGCAAGCACCTGAACTCGAGTTGCCTTATCTCCAGTTTGCTGTCTTCTCAAAAGCAGACAGTCAGCTACTGTTCATTAAACATGATAGGGAAATAGGGCAGAAATTGCTGTGATATTACTCCATTTTTGAACTGCTGTGGTCCCTTTGCTATCAACGATGCTACATCACTAGACAGGTGGACTGACATAGGGTACATTTAAGGCCCTGCAGGTTTCAATTGTGCCTCCGAGAAGTTATTTCCTGATTTTAGCTTTGATTTCTCTTGTGCCAAGAACAGAAGATGCACGTATTTTGTGAATGGAACAGATTAGAAAAGAACATGCCAGCCCACTATATCAGTCACAATAAAAAAATCAATACACTCTAGAAAGTCTATACTTTATTTTGACTATCTGTAAGTCCAGATAATATATGACTGCAGGATAAAAAGCCAAAAGGAATGTCAGTTTATAATTCAATTTCAGGCAAAGAAAGCCTGCTTCAGAATGTATTTGAAGCTATGGCAGAAGCAGCAGTTATGGCCCGGAATCTCTGTAAGAATGCTACGTAAGCCAATGGGATTTGTCAAGGAGTTTAGCTTCTGGTTTCCATGAGGTAAAACATGGTAAAAAGCTTGGAAATGTTGATACACCTAATCTATAGAAAGAACCCTTTTACCAGTTAGTCACCACCTTCAAAAAGACTTAACCATATTGTGACAAATGAGGAATATGTGTGTGGACAATTGGATGTATTCTGCTGAATCACTGAATATCCTGAGTATATGTATGTGGGATCCCCTCTTCGCTATCAGGATGGTGTCTTATATCTCAGAAGAAGGACACTGGAGAGTCTTTAAAGCCTGATTCCATTGACATAAAAGCATATTAGGCTACTAGGATGGCAGGATCCTACATGAAGCATTTTTTTTTCCTTCCCGTCAACAAACGATATACTCTGGAGCATGGAAAACAGACGTATATAATAGTGCATGGTCTTAAAAACTTCCTGCTCCTTCTCTCTATCCCCCAAGAAAAAAAACAAGAGAGAAAAGCTGTGAAGAAGAGTAACTTAGAGAAGAGAAATTCAAAGTTTTCTTCAAAAGGGCAAGGAAAGCATATGCAGTGGGTCATGATTGTATAGCAGAGAGACAAGGTTAAATTAAGGACTTTGGTACACATGGACAAAGGGAGAGAGACTCCATGATTCAGAGGCAAAACCATATCTAGAAAAAAAGGACATCTGAAACTGCTCAGATGTCTGTGAACTGTAGTGAAGATAAGGTAGGGAAACAGTGAAGTTTAGATACTGAGGATTTATCTAATTGTGTAGACTATATTAGTTTAAATGGAGAACTCTTGACTTTGTGTCTGTCTGCTATCTTTATTGCCTGTTCTTTAAGGAACAGTAAATGGTAAACCCACACGTTTGAACTCTGGGAAAGGACAAACTAAAGCTACCATAGAAGTGGCATCAGTATGGTACTGGTCAGGGAAATTGCGTGGTCTCACTGCTGTGAAAGGATTTCCTGGTTTTCAGAAAATCTTCTGAGGAAGCCATGTTAATGAAGGGAAGCTCAGGAGGAGACAGATCCATACTAGAGTAAAATATATCAACCTGTTAAATGTTCAGCTGGAGAGATCTCCTAGAGTTGTGATATGTGTTTAAATTTATGCACAGAGAGTTCTTCCTGGAAAGACAAACCAAGACAGTGCATATGTCTTTGTGAGACAGAATCCTGAATTTAAAGTAGCACTGAGCTAGAACCTTGAAAGCATCCCCACCCATCAGATGTCAGTAAAATCCCCATGTCTGTCAGCATCTTCTTGATTTACAGCTTCAAATATGTTCACTTATCTAGACAGGCTAATGTCTAGATGCTCTGTTGGTAGAAATTATGTTAGTCTTGGGTCCCCAATACCATTTATCAGATAAATTGGATCATCAAAATGGCAGATCATGATAGCCACTTCCATCTGAGAAGTTAACATGTCTGTCTGTACATACATACATTCCTTAATTAACTTAAATTCTTGAGAAAAAGTTTGAAAAAAATGCTTGAAAAAATTGCTAGTGTGCAGATGTAGCTTTAGAGAGCAGGGAAGGACAAGTGAGTTTCATATCCGAGTAGCTGAGATTATTGCTAGAGGGTGGAAATCTCGTTCATATAAGCCAATGAGGCTTTTGTAGATGTGGCGTTCCAACTAGCTATTCACAGGTGGCCTGCTATTGTAACTGCACTCAAAATAGCGTTGGCTTTTTTTAAGCCACAACAGTAATTGAAAGTTTGGCACTCAAACACTTTAGCTCATTCAACTTACAGCTTGCTTGGTGGAGTTAGTTGAAGGAAGCACAATACACCAATCCTCTGGCAATTGCACGGGAGCAGCTTTTGTGGCTGAGGGTAGGCTTTAAAAAGGAAAGCTATACATAGCATAGGCATGTATCATTTGGAATATCACTCTCTTACCGTGTATGACAATTGTAGCTGAGATTAGCTGGAGCGCCTGTGCTAGCAGAATAATACTGGGAACATTTCTTAGCAAGGGCCTGTGATGCTGCTGAGGTAATACAACACGGACTGTTGACTCTTAAGAATCTCTCTTTCTTCTTAAGACCTTGTCTAGTTGAGTCTGGGTAAGAGGAATCACGTTTGTTTGTGTGAAGCTGAGATCTTTTGGTTTAAAGTTCATTTGGTTTAAAAAGCTGCTTTTGTCCTATATACCTCAGGGAATGTAATAGTTCCTGTCTTTTATTGACTACTCACATTGTCTAGAGTATTGTTTTTATATTTCATTGGATGAACTTTAACAACATTTAGAGAGAAATACATTAAAAAGATAGAATTTAATTTAGAATAGGATTTTTCTCAATTGAAATCAATAGGAATATTAGGTTTTATATCTTTGAGAACAAAACTGGGCCACAGAGACACCATTTTTTTCCCAGAAAATGTGAGACACCACCTTTTGGCAATGATAGCCTAGCCATTCATCCTAGAAAGATTTCTCTAAAATAAACTAAAACATTTTTCTAGAAAGAGAAATAGACTTCCAAATCTGACTCTCTACACAGCTGAACCTTTGCTAATAATTTGTTTCGCTTTATAGGTGGATAGATATTGTTACTAAATTAGATTGTGTTAGTTTTGTGAACTGACTTTGAATTAGTGCAAATGAGCACATAATAATCAGGGCAGTGAGAATTCATGCTGTTGAAAAATGGGTTAGCTAGTGCTACAAATCTGCTTCCCAGGAAAATGGCCAAGTGGAACCTTCAAAAGCACTTATTTTTGCCTGCCTTCAATCAGGAGATGGAATGAACTTAAAGTGTGAACCAGACAATTTGTAGGTTAGTGAAAAATGTGAACAAATCTGTATCTAGGAGCCAAAGACCTTTTGAAATTAGATCATTCTGCCTTCACTTTAAGCTTTGTCTTTTAAGTATTGTTCACAGAGACAAACAAATGTTTTTTCCCCAGAACCTTGCTACCAAATATTTACCTGGGCAGGAGGAGAGGGCCACAAGGACTGTGATCAAGGATGGTTCAAATAAACTGACATGAGGATATGTTTGGCTAATTGTACTGGTTGAGGGAAAAGCATAACTTCAGACTTCAAAGAAAGTGGAAAACCTGGTGCAACTTCTGTTGGATTCTTCCGTCCTGTACATACGTGTAGTTCAGGTCTAATACAGTTGAAATTTGGTGTTATGCTAGGCTGAAAGTTAATGAAAAAGTGGGAAATTTGAAAATAAAGGCAGAAATAAAATAAGAGTTTGACTATAAATTTAGAGGAAGCTGTAAAAGGGGAAAAATCCATATCCCATGTATTTATCTGGGACATCTGAACAGAGGGGACAGAAAATTAACATCTAAATAATTTATCTTTAAAAGTCCTAAAAATGTCTTTTCTTCAAAAATAGTTCTCTGCAACAATATCCTGCATAAATCCACATTTCCAAACCAGTAGGTGTGGCTTTGGGAACTTTTGTGGATTTTCCCCTCACCCTGTTGTACTCTTAAGAAGAAGTCTGTTTTATAAAGGTTGAGCTCCTCTTTTATAACCGATATGAAGTACTCTCATACACAGGATTTTGTTCAAATAGAGAAAATTTCATGCTTTGTTGAGAAATACTTTAGCTTCCTTGTAGCTACTCTATACTTACCATCAATTTTATGGTACTTGGATAAATTTCTGCTCTCAGAGAGATTGACCAAAAAGATCCCAAAGCAGAATGTAGATTACACTTGGTCTTTTCTATATTCTGTATGGAAAAATATTTTTTTTAAAAAAATATAAATGTCATTATCAGTCCTTTTCTATGAAAATTCTCACCAACAGTTTCTCTTGACTACTTAGATTGCTCTGGAAAAAAAAATAATCTAGATGTCTTTTTGAGCCTTTAGAGGTTTTGTATCGCTCAATTTATCTCTCTAGGAATGGAAATTGAATTTGAGAATTCAGCTTCAGGTTTTTCCGGATGTATCAGCTTTTTCCTATTTGCTCATTCCAGCACCCATGAGTCAGGGCACCAAATGTTCCCAGGGAGGCTGCTTCCAGTGCCTAGCTGAAGTTGCAGGCAGTTAGTCACAGATGAAAGAGGCATGGATGAGTATCTATATGGCATCAGAAAAAAATACCATGGAAATATCTCTTTCAGCTGAACAACACCTGGCTGAGGTATTTACAGGCACAAGCAGCCTTATTGTGTGTGAAAATGGAAAAGAACTTTTCCACCATGAGGCATTGGGGGAGAAGGCAACGTTAAGACAGCGAGAATGATCTGTATGTAGAACCCAGACTGAAATAAATGAAGAGTGGAGAAAATATTAAACCACTCGTATTCTTTGAAAGTATACTCATTCAATTGTCAAATTATGAGCATTTGTTAGATTTCTTTAAATCAAAGTACGATTCATATAATTATTGTATTATGATTATTTTTATTAAAGGACTCAACATTTTGTAAAGGTTTTTGACAAATAAAAGGGAAACTAAACATGAAAAGCTAGTTTTGAAGGGAACTGCTACATTCAATATTTAAATGAATTCAGTCATTTTTTGGCATTCTCTCTCTCTAGATTTTTTCTGAATGGAAGATTGCACGTTCTTACTTTTTCAATTTTGTTGAAACTTTTTGTAAACATAATCTGTAATACAGAACACATCAAGACCCAAGATGCAAAGACTCATAGATGGGAAGAATTTGCTATAAAAAAAACCAAAATCCAGCCTATTCTAATTATTAAGATAATTAGAATATTCTTGCAGTGATTTTATTTGTTTGGTTGACTGATTTTACTTACTTCAATTTCTTTCGTGGCAACATCTACAATATTTGCTTTTGTCAGCTTTAAAAAATCCATTTGCTATATGTTTCTTGTTAGCTGGGTAAAGTAATTTAACATTTAAAATCATATGTTATGAACATATGCTGAATATGTATATGAATGATGCTCAAGCCAACAAAGGAAATGAAGCAGACAGAGAAAGAAGAGGTATCAGTTTTTAGATCAGTGAATAGTAGAGCTCATATCCTTAAGTATATATCACTCCTGCACATGTACTCCATGTTACAACTACTTTGTCAGAGAATTAAGAAATGTTTAGGAAGATTAATTGCCAACATCACATTTATAACTAGTTTTAAATCCAGCTGCATCTCCTGAGTAATGTCAGTATTTTATATTTTTGAACTGGTCTGTAAACCAGAATTTTACTTATTAGTGGGAGTGTTCAGGATGTAACTATATTTTTCTCTCTGTTTGGTTCAAGAGTGGCTTTATTCAGGGTACTTATGAAGGCTGAACCCCCCCACTCTAGTACCACCTACTCTGTCATAGTTTTCACTCATCATGGGATGCAGTCCCCATCCTTTGTTTCGGCTGTCTGATTTGCTATACAGAATCTCTGTAACTATTTTCGGGTTTAGGGATGAGAGCTGCTGGTGTTGCCTCTGCTTATGGTGATTTCTATACATGACTATTTCTTAGCCCCTCTGTTAGTTCTAGACTACAATGCAAGCAGAAATGTAAAATTCCTGGACCCACATGACAATGAGCCAAGAGATGCTTTACTCTGAAGTCTGCATTTTTCAATTTTGACTCAGACTTCCTTCTCGGCCCTCTCCTTTTGGTCTCATGGGGTTTCCATTTTTGACTATACTGTGTTCTGTAACGTACTACTTGGCATTGTCCTAAAAAATAATGGCCACAAGTTCAACCTCCTCAAAATTCTATGAGGTTAGGCACCAGTCTCCATTTCCTTAGCAAGTCCTACCACCAGAAGGCTATCCTGTAATAAACAGGACCATGGTATCTTTCAGCTGAGATCTGTGCAATCTTACTGATTTATTTTGGTATAAGTTAAACTAACAAAACAAGCTGTTTAGACCTCTTGGGTGGATGCTTGCTTTCAGAAAGATGGGAATTTTGTGGAGTGTGCATAATAACACAACTTTAGCCAAGTAGAGAAATTTTCCAGAAAACCGCAGGTTTGGAATCTCTCACAAACCTAAGTAAGCATTCTTGAATTACTTTTCTGAAAAGAAACTTCTGAGTTGCATGAATCTTGTAACATGAAACACTGAGAAGTGTGTTGGGAGTGGTTAAAGGCAATAGTTATATAAATGACTATAAAGCTCTGTCAGATAATAACTTGAATCCAGTTGAAACCATGTAATTCTATAAAAGGCCAAGCTGATTGATTGTGACTGTTATTTAGTTGACATTTATAATCAAATAGACAATTTCTTATAATCTATATAAAGATCGTTTTTGTCATTCATACAGCAATTTAATAAATTAAATTATTTAACTATCTTATTCAATTCTGAATTTATAATTGTATAATACATTGCTTCTTTAATTTACTGTTAATAAAAATTTAACTTTACTTGTATATTTCTAGATTTTTATTTAAATTAACTTTTTGTGAAAGTAACAGCAAGTCACAACACTGAAGAATCTTTCAGGATTTCAATGGATGTAAACTCTATCTGACTTAAAGACCTGACCAAATATCTCTAATCAGTCTTTGTTTTCTTGTAAATTATATGGATTAGAGAGAGATGACTTGTCAGTTATCTAAAACAAATTTGTATTTGCATTAAAAGTTAGGAGCAAAGGTGATCTTAATTTACCACTCATATTCATCAGATTTTAGAACATGTTTTAATGTGAGAGTGAAAAAAATGCTCCCTCTAAGCTTAGTAATGATTTAAAATAGAAAATATATTTTACTGGGAGAGCAAAAATTAACATCAGTACCAATATTTTTTTAGTTGTTAATAGGGACAATGAGAAAACTCGTTGAGGTCCTCTGGCCAGTGTAAAAATCTCTTATGTTAATGCTTAATCTGCACTTTAAAGTCAGTGGAAGAAATAGGAACAGGAAGGTGGGATTTATCTGATCTATGGCAGATGTTTAATTTGGAACTTTCTGTAGGTCTTTACTTCTTAAACTGATTATAAAGATAGTCTAAATGTCTGACTTAAATGTAGACATCCATTAACATCCGTTAACACCCAAAACTAAATTAGATAAATCATTCTCAAAAAGTTGGTTTTGGTTTTTATTTTTGGTTTTTTGGATTTTATGGTTTGGTTTTTTGTTTTGTTTTGTTTTGTTTTTAATTTATTTATTTACTTCATTGAACATGGGACTTGGCTTTCACAAATATTTTAGTATTTTAGTTCTGATCCAGATTACTCTTTTGATGTGACTCTTCTGGCTGACCTTGTTTTTGAGCTTTGGTTCACACTACTAGGTGGCCTCAGAGCATGTGAACTGGAATTCTTTGGGATGAAATTCAACTGAAATATGTGCTTCAACTGCTAATAGGCTTTGCTAGACCTACTCGGCAATCCTAGTCCCCCAAAACATATATGCATGGTGCATCAGAACGTCAGCACCAAACACTTCAATCCATAAATTCACTCATGTTGAGCTGCATTACTTATTGCTACAGAAAACTGCAAAGATCATAGAATCATAGAATGGTTAGAGTTGGAAGGGACCTTAAAGATCATTGAGTTCCAACCCCCCTGCCATGGGAAGGGACACCTCCCACTAGAGCAGGTTGCTCAAAGCCCCATCCAGCCTGGCCTTAAAGACTTCCAGGGATGGGGCATCCACAACTTCCCTGGGCAACC